>JAODTR010007343.1:0-10313 GCA_025399935.1 Amblyopsis rosae | reverse complement strand
TAATATTAATAACACCGTTTTTGTTTTGTTTTTGCCATGCCGTTTGTTGGCGATTTGGCTTGTTAATAACACAGTAGCAAACAATAGTAACAATTTCGTAGCCTAGCTAGCGCATACCATATTGAAGTGGTTGGTGTCAGACCTTTTTTCATTTTTTTTTTGTTTACATAGAAATGCCTACAACCCGATGACGTAACCTTGAATAAATTGTGGTTAATACACGGGTGCGGTTAATAGACAAGTTTATTTCTAAAAATTACATAAAATACTGAACTTTGGTTAATATACGGTGCGGTTAATAGTCGGGAAATTACGGTATTTTCCATGTAAAGATACTATCTAGTAACCTGACATGCCACATGGATTGTTAGACACAAGTCCATCTGAAAAGCCATCCATCAAAACTGTTTTAACTTTCAAAAAAATACTTCAGTGGATTGACTAAACCTGTCTGTCAGTATAGTTTTCAAGTAGCTTTCGCTGTTGTCACAGCTAAATCACGCAGTATCTATAAATACAACACACATAGGTCTATATAGAGGACTACTGTATATCCTAAGCAGACCATGAATTGATGCTGGTGTGTTTAGTGTGACATCTAATGGCAGAAGGTCATATCAAACCACTTAAATTAGCAAAGAAAAAACAAAACGTCAGTAATAGGCCTATGTGTATTTTGAAATATGTAGACTACTAAGCAATTCAATGGAATTAAATAAAGTCTCAAAAGGATATAGCTTACATTTATGCAAAATACAAAATCTAAGGTTTTTCTGCCAGCCGATCCAACTGTAATCTATAACCTATCTACCATTTTTGGATTTAGGAACATTTGAATATGTGAACCAAATTCCAAATGCTATGTGTTTGGCTTTACCAGAGACATTATGTAGTGTTCTCTGAACGTTTTAGTATTAACATAAAGGGCAGTGGGCTGCTGGCCTAACCCCTGTGGCGTGCTGCCTCCCTGCAGGTGATCTCTGACCTCTCGTCTTCGGAGGCGGAGCCTGCTCCCGCCAAGATGCCACCGTACTTCCCCCCCGGACCCCTCCCGCCAAACATGCCACCCCCGCCCTTCTTGCCGCCGCCTCCCAACGTTAGCACGGCACCCCCGCTCCTCCCCCCGCCAAGTTAGTTCACACCCCACACACACACACACAATAGACGCTCTACACACAATACACACTGCTTCACAACGATGTCTCTGTCTCTAGGAATACCCATCACCGTCCCACCCCCAGGGTTCCCCCCTCCCCCCAGTGGCCCCCCTCCTCCTCTCATGCCCAACATGGACGGGTAAGACACACACATTATCACATTCAATTCACAGCTGTGTTTTTTTTATTACAATAGGGCTGTACCCAACTATTCATTTTGTATTTCTTTGATTTTGTTTTCATATACCGGTAGCCTAGGCTACTTTGAACTCTGTGTTCTGGACACAATTGGCCATCTGTCCACCAGGGGCCGCTCTTTCCAACAGATTTAAACATGTTTTTTTTACTACCTTAAACATAAATCACTTTCAGGAGACTTATAATACATCATCATAAATAGTTTGATTTAATTTAATAATTATTGTTAGATTTCCGCACCAAGGAAAAGTAACATGACATGACACTTTTCATGCATCGAAAAACATTGTCTATACAATGAAAATATTTCACAAAATTTGTCAAGAATTGTTTCATAATTACTTCAGTGTATTTTATTTTAATACATTGTTTTGTAAGTCGATGGGTCAGCAACAAAACTGCACTACAAATGTAAACCACTACAATTATGGATTATAAATAAGATGTAAAAAGACACCAAATATATCATTATATCAATCCAAATAAATATTAATTAGAAATGAAATGATAAAGTAAAAGTTTTTGCCTGTATGGACTGATCCATCCCATAGCACTCTATTCAAATGTTCTCTCTGGCTCCATTCTCAAAGCCTGTTGGACAGTGGTCTGATTGGCTGGAAGTGGGAGACAACATACTCTGTAACAGTATTAATAACATTTTTCACCCGTACATCATTTGATATCTGTGACAAGGTTTAGGACTCCTAAATCAATGATGATGGCGACTTGTCAGATTCAGACAGCTCTCATATGAATTGGCATGCGCATTCTTTTTTTCCGACACAGTGGGTCATAACATTATTCTTTTATGTTTTAAATTTCTATTGATATAATGAAATAGATGGTGTCTTATTACGTCTTATTTATGTTTGTTATCCCTGTGCTGTGCCTTTTGTAAAGTTATGTCTTTTGTTATTCTAAAAAAAGATATAACACAACTACTCTTTTTGAGGAATCTCAGACTGAAGAGGCACTTCAGGCTGAGATTTGACTTGCAGTGGGCAGCCGACAACGTTTTATTACCTAACACACAAAACATTTAAACTTTAAAGGAGGGAGTATAGTTGTGTTAAATGTGTACAGCCAAGTGTGTTCTTAATTTTATGGAAAAGACTACTTCTTTCCCCACAAGGTCATAACACTTCACTGAGGGAGGTGTAATTCAATAATACCCAGATGCGGTACTGTCCTAAATGACCAAATATAGTCAGTACATTAATATACACACATACTGTGTGCAGCCGAGAGTTCTTCAACCCCCCCCCCCCCAGTCTAAAGTTCTACTCAGGGAAGTGTAATGTGTACACTTTCCTAAAAGTCCACATATAGTCAGGAGTACATTAATACACACACACAGTGAAGTGTGTCATGATCCACGTTGCTTTCTTTGTGTTCCTGCAGAGGCCACCCTGGAGGTTATGACGGGCGCCCCGTCCCGCCATACCCCTTCCCACAAGGTAGGGGGCAGCAGAGTGCCGTAGCGTAAATACAACTCATTCACACGCAAGGCTTGGTGGAGCTGCTGACCCTGACTCCTCCCCTCTTTCTTCCTCCTCTTGGCCAGGTGCGTACCCTCCCCCCATGGCGGGCAGCGTGGCCCCGCCCTGGCCCCCTATGATGGACCCCTCCAAGCCCTGGGAGTACTACCCCCGGAGGGAGGAGAAGAGGGAGGAGAAGAGGGAGCGGCCCCGGGAGAGGCCTCATGAGCGGGAGCGGGAGCGTGAGCGCGAGCACAGCCCCACTGCCATTGGCTACACCAGGTGAGGCTCCACCCACTCGCTCAGTGTGGGCCAATCAGGGAACACCTCCCTCTCTTTGTCTGTTTCTGTGTGTGTGTGTGTGTGTGTCACGCTCTGATCCACGTCCCACAAACCCTTGCCCCCCCTTCTGTCGCCCGCAGTGACGAGGAGCGGTACCGTTACCGTGACTACGGTGAGCGTGGATACATGGAGCGGCACCGGGAGCGGGCGAGCAGGGAGAAGGAGGACCGGCACCGGGATAGGAGGCATCGGGAGAAGGAGGAGGGCCGCCACAAGTCCTCGCGCAGGTTGGTCACACGCACGCACGCACACACAGGGTTACCACTGGTCATGGAATATCGTGGAATTAAAAAAAGTATATTTCATACATGGAAAGTCTGGGAATTTGATAATTGTGTGGGTCATATCATGGAATATCAGGGAATTCTGTTTGCAGCATGTTTACATTTTAGTTTCCTTTCATCTAAATTTGTGTTTCTCAACGTGGGCGGTACCGCCCCCCAGGGGGCGTTGAGAGAACGAAGGGGTGCGCTGGAATCAATATTGAGGAAAGGGGGGCCGCTGAGCTTCTCTTGGGGGGTGTTTGTTTTTTTGGCAAGTTTACACCAAATATTCATAACAATACCAGATTCAACTATAGGCCTGCAACCAGGGCCGGACTGACTGGGAGAATCTGGGATTTCTCAAACTGCCGGTCAATGTTACAAACGCGTAGTAGCCCACAGGCCCACCGTGCAAAAAAAGAAAGAAAAGGAAAAAACGCGGTTTAATCTGCAGTTCTCGCTTTGAGCACGGCCTGAATACAATGTAACAATTTTACTGGACCGATCCAAAATTCAAAAGAGGGGGAGGGTCGCCGAATCCCTGTCAATACCTTGAACAATGCACTTTACAGAGCGGTTTATAACAACAAAATTACTCCAGAAGTGCAGCTGAGGAATATTTAGCGCTTTTACATTTTTGTTTCTTCAAATAAAATGATATGGTGAGAAACGGGAGGTGTGGGAAAAAATGAGTAGAAACGAGCACTCCAAGGCAGTTAACTGTCAAAGTAAAAAGAACACGTTTAGACCACCGTCAACGCCAAGTGAGGTAGACAGTAATCACCTCGCATGCGGCAGTAGCCTAGCGGGCTGGGCAGTAGCACTATCGAGACGTCATGTCAGCATTTTCAACATTTAGAAAATTAAGGGAGACAATTATCAGCCCACACTGTCGGCTAACTTAGCTGCACAAATCGGCTAATCTCTGACAAGCTGTCGCTGAGGTCACTTGTATTGCTCGCGGGAGGCGGGTTGCATTTTGCCAGTTACAACCATGAAGTAAAATGACAGCAAACATGGGCTGCATTCCGGCAAAAAGGAAAATGTTTACGATTAAAAGTTTCGTTTATTAATAGTAGGATCATGTCATAGGCCTACATAGGATTCTGGCACATCATTGGTTGACTATTCTTCGTCCACCGTTATGCCTGTATCACTCACTCACTCACCCATAGTCCTATTCACGACGATCCCTGAAAACCACCTTCCATGCATTCATTTTAAGAATTCTATGAATATGTATGACAGAGATGCATCGTAAATAATTGGAAAACTGGGGACACTGATACGTTTTTTTTTATCCATATAGCGTGATTTTGTCGCGTGAGTTTGGTTGTCGCCGAACTCAGTCACTGGCCGCGCTCACTGTAAATTAGAACTGCATATTTTCAGTCCTGTAAGCTCTCGCTGTGCCACCGCTGAAACTTTCTCTGTGCGTTATAAATCGGACTGGTGAACTTTACTGGTGAAGTTTATGAATAAAATAAAATGTAAAAGCAGGATATTTTGTCTAGAATGGCACGAAACAAAAAATCCAAAGTGCAAAAGTGGTTTGTATAGGCCTTCATACTCAGGAACCTGGATAATGGATAGGGGAGGGAGCGCTGACCCAAAACAGGTTGAGAACCACTGATCTAAATGTTACATTTTGAGATGTCTCATCAAATTCTATTTAAACTATTGGTCTGAATGTCAGCCATAATGTTCACAAGCAGTTTCCACTTGCTTTGAGTGCGCAACAGACGATGGACTAAGGGTTTTTACTCCAATTTTGAAAGTATACACAAACCGTTGACATGTGAAAGTTCAAAGCAACATTGGCCGCAGTGCACCAAATGTTTTGTTTTGACGGCCAATCTCCCCGCAGCGTCCCTGACTGCACCTTTTAACAAGCGCTATTAGGGCTGTCGTGGTCCATGCGGTGTTTTGGGTTTGTTCAATTGCGCTGTATTATCGCCATGATTTTGTTTTTGTTTTGAGGGTTCACGTGCGTGACGGAGAGCTTCCGGTATAGTGTAGTTAACACAATTTCTAGGCAGTGATCTCAGTCCGTAATGAGTATTGGTATGCAGTATTGGTAAACTGGTATGCAACAGCATACCAGTTTACTGCACCGGTGTTCTGACTGTAGGTAAGCAATCAAGTTCGGCATATATTTGATAAAAATGTCATCTTGAAAATGTGACTCATTTAAAGCCTATTAAATAGCGCAAGCTCAAAAGCCTATGATGCGCCAACAACATACCTTGGCTTAGCATTGTTGTAGACCAGTTTTAATTTTGTTGATGAAATTATGACAAAAATATTTATTCAACAACCCTTTTTCCATGACAAAAGCGAGACGTTAACTAGACGAAAATATATAATATAGATAGAATAAAAACTGACTAAATTGAAGCTGTATTTTCATTGATGAGATGAAAATTTTAATTTTCAATTTAAAAACTCTGCAAATGCACACCTAAATTTAAAAACTCTGCTTGCGTATGATTGACTGTAATTGGACACAAAACTGGGCAATAAAATGTTAAAGCCGGCTGGCGAGACGTATGATTTGCCGTAACTGCAAACATAAGTGAGCAGCACAATGTAAAGGTCTGCTGGCAACAATGACTTGTCACGATCGCGTTCACATGACAGCATTGATTGATCAATTCCATACGGTGGCCTTAAAAAGTAAACATATGGCCTACTATCAGGAGCGCTAATCCGGATTCCTTAGTTAGGTAAGCAACAGATTCATTAGTTAAGTAAGCAACAGGCCGTACCGGTATTAGACTTTTGCATTTGTTTAAAGCTAGACAAAATGTTCACTAAAAATAATTGACTTTTTGTTGACGAAAACTATTTCTATTTTCGTTGACTAAAACTAGACTAAAACTACTAAGGATGAATATTACTAAAATGTGACTAAAACTATTAAGCATTTTCGTCTAAAGACTAAGACTAAATCTAAAATTGCCAATACATCCACGGTGTGCTGCATGCTTCCCAAACAGAACAGAGTATGACCAAACTGTAGTAAAGTGCAGTAAAGCGTTACTTCAGAGTGTTGTGAATACATACAACCGACTACAACAGGGCTGGGGGAATGTGCGCTTCAATTGCGCATATTCCCTAGATGAAACCTCATATTCGATTGGCTAGCCTCATGAAAATAAATCAAATGTAAACATTGCGATAATGGCGGCTGCTTGCCAACCCATCGCGGTTGGGTTAGCAACACCGCGGTACTGTGATATTGCAGTTACCGCGACAGCCCTAAGCGCTAACCTCATTCATCCCCCTCCAGCAGCAGTAGCCGGAGGAGACACGACAGCGAGGAGGGCGACAACCACCGGCGGCACAAGCACAAGAAGAGCAAGAGGAGCAAGGAGGGCAAGGACGCTGGTGAGGACCTGGGGGCCGACCAGGAGAACCAGGAGGCCATGGAATGATTGGAAGCCCCACACCCCTCACCCCTTCAGCTACAGCAGTCTTCTCCCAGTTACCTAGGCTACCATGATTACATAGCGATCCCGCCCATCACCACCACCACCACAACGTCCTCGGCTTTAATCAAGGATCCCCTTACACACACACATACACGGCCATCTCTTCTTATATCTTACTCGCTGTAAAATGCTTTGTTTATTTTCTGTTGTCCGTGTGCTTGCCATCTGTGTTGTCGTCTTGTATGAACGTAACTGCCGAGCGTCAGGCTGTTTAGATTCTGATTAAAAGAGTTTTTGATAAAGATCTGGCCCGATGTCTTTTGTCTTGGTTGGGCTGTATATATATATGCATGTATTTGTTTGCTAAGGTACACTATGAATGTATTGTTTACACTGGGACTTCGAGGAGATGTTACAATTAGGAGGCATTAATAAAGCAACATGTTAATGTGTATGGTAACTTAGCCTATGTGTTAAAGTATTAACATTTAATTGCTGTTGAAACCGGATAGTGTAGAATGAGACCTCTCGTAACACATTTTGAACTTAAATGGCTATAGCAAAAAAGACTAGCCACAGGACACATCGCACCCTACCTTATTGATTTGTATCGTGTCAACAGCAAACTATTTCAACTCGACATAAAATTCTACCCACGATGAGCACATCTCAAGAGTAAAACAAAACTAAAGACATGTTCCTTTATTGATTTCGAAGCTGCTTTGTAATAATTTCACAGCACTGTTTAGTTTTATCATTGTATGTAGGGAAATTAAGCCGGTTGTTGGTCCTGGTCCACAACAAATTCAAGTACTTAACTTTAGGGGGTAGGCAACATGCCTCTTATTGCAGACTCAGATAACTGCCTTATGTAAACGTGGTAGGAACTATGATGAAATGTTGAGGTCAAACACCTACACTTTATTTGTGTAATTGACCTGTGTTGGTAGAGCCTTACATGCTTAGTTGAAACTACCCGCTGGTTACATTATGTATTCTTTATTTAGTATACAGTACTTTGTAATCCTGCTGTTGTTGCAAGGCCTGAAATGTTTGTTTTATATGGATTTTAAAATAATTTCCATTTGTGTGTGTATAATCTGATATGTTAAAGGCTTTGTCAAATCCAAAAGTTAGTTATGGTCAGTGACAGAATAGGTGCACATGCAGTTGGTATAAAAACTAGGAAAACTGCTGTTCTTTTGAGTATTTCATGGTTATGTGGCAACTGGCAAGTATTAAAACTTAAAGTACAAAAAGCTGAAGAGACACCCCAACTGACACACCCACTGCCATTATAAAGAGACAGACAGGCTTCATAAAAATATCCTGCCTGCACAGCTGGTAAGTAACATGGCTAATATGTGTATGCTACACCATTTATACTATTAATATTGATGCTAACTTAAATTTTACAGTATGCATTTCCAACACTTCAGTTTTACACTAGTTTGTTTGAGTTCTAGCCGTTTGTGTTATTGTTTTCATTTCTAGTCTTTAAATATTAGTTTTGGAGAGCTGTACACTGTATTACGTACTTGAAGTTTGTATCAATGTAGAGCTGGTCAACTGGAGGTTATGTTTTTTGAGCGGCTGTGTACATTTATTGGCAGTATATACTGCTGCTTAAGTATGTGCGTGTCCTGCACTGAGCTGACCCACAAGAGTGTACGTGTGGGTTCCCCCTAAATTGCGTTATGCGGTACACCCATGTGATAAATAAACATAAAGGTGGCCAGCAGGTAGCTGTGCGGTGTTAATCCTCACTCTCCGACACCTCATAGGACACTCTGGCGACGCAGGCTAGGGCCCATGGGTTTTTGGCCTGCCTTGTAGGAGCGTCCGCTCTCTGCGTGGGAGATTGGGGTTCGATTCCCCAAGGGGGACGGACGATTTCTGTCACACCAAATGGCATTAGTGCTCATTATACCCCACTGATTTCACATTGGTCTTCTGATTAGATAAAAGGGTCATTATTCTTCTGCCAATCTATAGCTGGACAAATAATCTCTCTCTCTCTGTGTGTGTGTCTATCAACCTTTGTTGCATCATCTCTGTAAACTTAAATATTAATACTTTTTTTTTAAATTATATGTGAGGCTACCCTGTCTTTTCATACAGCCAGATAAACCTAGTGACTCAGCAAGGCATGATGTTGGCTGCTGTCTTACTGGGTCTTCTCTCAGTGGGATGGTGTGCTCCTGTAAATGAGTGTGACAGCCTGATAAAACCAGTTCAGAAAAGCAAAGATGAAGTAAGTGCAAAATAGAATAGTGGTGTAAAATCCATGTGTTTTGTGCAATGTGGCAATGGACCTGAAAGGCGCTTGCTTGTGTTTTATAAAATTACTGTATTCAATGTTCATTTATTAATAATAATAAAAAAAAGTTAAATTGCAACAAATTTATAAGAATTGTATCAAATGAATAAATGCTTATTGTATTACGGTACTTAGTTTGTGCCACAGGTGAGAAATAAGAATAACATGATATAATTGTGTTTTAAACAGTATTATGGTAATCCAAGTAATCTAGTTTGTCATATGAAAATTAAGTTTTCAGATGAAGAGCGATTTATGTAGAAAGCCAAAGTCCTTACAGGTAAACAAACATGTTTCAACAAGCTAAAAGATGTGTTAAGGAATTATAAACTTAGTGCAGACTGTAAAGTATTCATGTTGAATGCACAGTACACAGCAGTGAGAAAGGTCTGTTCTTGTCAGGTCACAGGTTAAAGGTCACATACTAACTACTGTTCTCGTATCAGATGCTGGGGAGGTGGATGTACATTGGAGCGACCTCTGACCTCCCAGGCAGTCGCTCTCTCAACCACTTTCTGACGAGCGCATGGCTGGACGTCACAGCGACAGGGCAGAACAACACCCTCACTATACTGCAGACCCAGAGAGTGTGAGACCACCCTAACACCAATACGCACACACATACACACGCCAAATAATGTCCCTCCAAAATGTCACCTGTATCATATCCATAAAACTTTTATGAAAAACTGAAAGAAAATGCACACAAAGGATATAAAATCATAAAATCACTGGTAATTTTTTAGAATAAAGGTACATGAATTCATGCATGATTTGATTTCATGACTCATCAGGAACTAGCATGACTTCAAAGTATTTAATGCATATATTAAAGCATTAACTAAGGTGAGCACATTATTTATTAAGCATGATCATGCTTAATGCCGACTCCGGATAGATCGATGGATAAGCATGATCATGATGGTGTGGACACAATTTTGCATCATATGAGCCCCATACAAGTAGGTTCACTTCAACGCCTTTTGGTGCAGGCCAGGGTAGGCACAAACTGCACGTGCTATCTCCATGCAAGTCCCCATGCATGTTTTAGATGTTTCCCTGCTCCAACACACCTGACTCAAATCAGGGGCGCAGTAGGGGGGGGGTTGCTTAATTCACAA
>JAODTR010007342.1:0-10314 GCA_025399935.1 Amblyopsis rosae | reverse complement strand
AATAGTAATTTACCATATTAACTATGTCTAGACTGTATTTCTGATTAATGTAATGTTATCTTCATTGAAGAAAACTGTGCTTTTCTTTCAAAAATTTGTAAATTTCTAAGTGACCCCAAACTTTTGAATGGTAGTGTATATATATATATATATCTTAGGCCACTATCTTTCCATATGCCAATACATGAATACACTGGGGGAGATAAAACATAAAATCATAAACAAAATCTGCCAGTGTTGGCACATTGTTCTCTCTCTCTGTGAATGTCCAACTCACATCTTCCTTTTGTCCGTTAATGTGTTTTACCGCTTCCAGATAAGATTGGTTTCTTGCAGTATCGTACGCGTCGGCCACGTCCATGGAAAATAGCCTGTGATGACGCTCCCAAGCTGCCATCATTCATAAAATAATACCTATTTTATCAGCTAATGGGGAGTGCTACAAAAGACATATTTCTGGAAGAGGACTTTCCATTCTCCACAGACCACGGACATGTCTGACTGTATAAGAGAGGTAGAGATTGATTGATTGCTTGCTTTAAATGACAATTCAGGCCATTGAAGGCCCAAACAGAGTGACAGAGACTGACTTTACCTGGATGGGTGGCTTGTGAAGTGTAATTATAACTTATGACAAATTACTGTGCCACAAAAGTACCTTTACTCTACATGTTGGTCAGTTAGGAGAAGCTTTTATGCAAAGTATCTTCGAAATAACAATGCCCCCACCGCCCCTATAAAGATGCACACTATATAAATGTCAAAATGTGGATGGAAACCAGAAACATCCAGTTGGTAAACTGAATGAGGGAAAATTACAGAATATGTATGGTGACTATTTGTGATGCAGTAAAGCCATAATATGCAGAGACAGCTAATACTCGTGTTCAGTGTGTCGGTCGATTAGCTCTTAATTGAATTAAAATAATATATTGTAGGAATTAAGAAAATTAATTGATTCCACAAATGAATGAACGAACCCTAACCACTGTGTCATTAGCAGTTACAGTCTGACATTAGGTGGAAAGGCAGATATAGAGCAAAAACAGACAGTTTTTTTGTTCTTATTAATAATGAATGACAGGAATGTAGGAGTGAATGGATGTGGTCGGCATTCTGATAGCATGGAGTAGCTAGTATCTAGAATTGGTGGTTTAATGTCACTGCGAAACATCAGGTATAGCAGGCTAGACATGGGTCATAGATGGCGATATTCTATTTCGACGGTGATCTGGCTGTTTTAAGTTCAGCCAAGGTTAACGGCAACGGCAGTTTGCCGCCAAGCAAACATAAATTGTCCACTGTTAAAGATCTCTTGTGGTGTCGAAAAAGGTAAAAACCTTTAGTTTGAAGTTTTCCAAAAAGCCCAAGAAGCAGTAATCCCCGCTCCCCAGAGTGTTGTTACAGAGGACCCCACCTCGACTCGATCAGGCAACCGCATCCCTCGTGGAAATAAGTGATGGCAGCCCTACTTTATCAGCCAAGCACCTTAGGGGGAGTCTCACAAATGATGGAAACCCAGTTGGAGGGAGCTAAGTAGTGTTTACCAGTGCCAGGGTGGAAGCAGTACTCATTTCACCAATGCATGCTGGGATATTAAGCGATGGCACAGGGTGGAATCTGTTCTCAAGGATAATAGTTTCTTTTAGGTGGCCGATTGCTGCATCCTCAGCAACAGTAGTATGTGTGTCATGAAGGTACACCAATTTCTCAACTGTTAGCCTACATGTGAGTCAACCTGATGCACAAGATTGTTTATTACGCACAACCATCTGGGAAGCAGTCCGTTTAAACTCTTTCAAAAAGAGCAGGTCAAATACTTGGCAGGTGATTGGATCAACGTTGGTTAATCTTGCGCCTAAACTACGTTCATAGCTGCCAGTAAGACTGCGAATGATTTCCAGGTTGTGCAGCCTGTTATCGCAGCAAACTCGTACTCAAGCTTGCAAGATCAGGGAGGTATGAAAAGCTACATACGTGAACATGTGTTCTAGATATTTACTGAATATGAAAAATATTAGCATTAAAATGTATACTAAATGTTTCCCCGCATGTGAACGCAGGGGTATAAATAAACTATATGTTTTGTACATACACCAAGTCATGTTTCTCCTAGTCTCTTCCATCCATTAGCGCTACGTCACATAAGAAACTCTGTGCTGAACATCTGATGCATAAAGGTAGATCCCTGTAAGGTCGACAGCACACCGAAATTGATAAGTAGATTGTATTTGGCTGTTAGCAATGTCACTCACTAAGTCTGTATCTGTCATTTCTGTATCTTTATTAACTAATTTCTGTTTTTACATGTATTTTAAGCAATCAAACCCACAATGCGAATAGGGTCAGCCTACATACTGATGTGCGCTGGTTGACTGTTTTAACTGCAACACGAAAACTAAATTTTTTTCAGAATGTAGAAACACTGTGCTGTGTTACTTGGCTCAAAGACCCCGTGTTAATTACCTGCTAGGTGGTTTGGAATTTGAATGCTTCATTAGAATAGTGATAATTCTCTCTCTCTCTCTCTCTCTCTCTCTCTCTCTCTCTCTCTCTCTCTCCCTGCCAACAATAGGCCACATACATTGCCTGTACATCTTCAAACAACATCATACCGTCCCTCCTTTTTGTGAATGAAATCTATTAACCGCAAATATGTTACGCGGTTTGTTCAGTCGACAGTAGGTCGCTGTTTGTGTAATGAAATGTTGTTGCTCTAATAATTAGGCACATGTGCAGGATTAACTAAATGTGTCATAAAATACTATGGTGCGTCAACAACACCAATATAGAAGAGGATGCGTGGCCTAGAATGTTTGGGTACTGTGGCTCTAGACCACGTGCCTTAAAGATATGTGTGGCCAAAAGGATTGGTGGGTATTTAAATACAATTCTTAATGTATTCAAATACACTGCCAGTATGGAAGGAAGACCTCTATTTCTGGGCCAATATTGACCTCCGACATAATATCTGATTATAGCAGGTGCTCTGAATTATGGGGATCTAATCTCCTTGCACAAGAAGCACCGGTCCTTGGGAAATGAATTGGATCTTGGCGGACAGGGCCAATGATTGCCCAAGGGTTTTTAATCTAATAAAATGTTTTGACCAGTGATATATGAACCATAAATATGTATTGAACACGCCTACTGATGAATAGCTTACTGCTGTGTTCTGACCATGCTGAGAAATTATTCCGAGCATGAATCAAGATTTTCACAGAGCTACAATAGGTGGATAAATAAAGAAATAAGGGAATGCAGATCTGGGAGAATATTGACCAGTCTGCATGAACACAGAGGAAATGGAACCTTGTTTGAAAGGTTGAAAATTTGTTGAGAATGAGGAGAGAGACTAGGATGATGGAATATGTTGATTGTTTGCGTTGTCTGTGTGACTCAAATTGGTTCTCCTGTTGTGCAGCAGATGCAAGTCAAATAGCATACACAAGTACATATTGGGTGAATAATGACACAGTTATTGCTTTTCATCTGAATAGATACTGGGTATAAGACAGCAACCGCAAGGAAAAGCTAGCTTACCGCTAACTTATACTTGGAACAACGCAAACACAAGTGTGAATGGTTTGAAATACGCTAGGGAACGATCAAACACACCTGAATATGAAGGTATGCCGGCAACTGTCATGTCTTTAAAGTAACTTAATGTTTAGGTGTCCAGATGTTTTAGACTTAAGAGTAGTAGGCTAAATGTACACGTAAATGCAGTGTCTACTCAACATGACTGAAGTGAGATATATTTACTTTAACTAGGCTGTAAATTAAAGGTAAGTCAGCTATTGCAAGCTAAATGTAAGCTAATACACTTTTTGTCAAATTCAAAAAATATGTCCTCGCATTTCACTATTTTACCAATCTCTGAGCGTGTTGAAAAAAGAATCTGACACTTCTACACATCCCTGGCTCCATAAATTGGAACATAAACAAAGTGGCGAACGAGATCAAGATGTATGTACAAATATGAGGTGGCAGGGTGTAATGGTGACGTGTGAATAGTGGATTGTGGATGTTCAACCTTGGAAGCCATTGGCTACGCCCCTTGATCCTTGTCCCCCCGAGGCCTGTTACCCCAGCGATGGCCCGAGCCACACTGGGATCTCCGTAGCAGCTCTTAGCAGCTCTGAACAAAAACAAGCTAGTGCACCGCCAGCGAGGGGAACGCGCGTGGTTGGACCTGACACGGGGTCAGAGGTCGTTCTAGATTACCCCTCAGGGCATGTGGCTCTTGGGCAGTCACTTCTGAGACAAAACAGAAAGTGGAATACAGACCAGCATTTATGTGTTTGTGTGTGACCACACAGTTCCCTCTGTAATCAACGTATTTTGTGTGTGCAATTTTTCACTTTTTTATTCTTTCTTTTGCACACAAATACATGATAGAGGCAACTGCTATAAATAGTACCCTAAAGCATTCCTAAAGGATTCGTAAAGGGCGGCATTTGGCAAGCGCCAGTTCATCAAGCCTTTATTAATCTTATTTAATAAATTATTCACATGAAAGCTATTTTTGTGACACAAACTCAACTTGAAGTGGCGTCTGACAGAATGCATTGTATTTAATATGCACCATCTATGACATTCAGTGCTCATATGGAGGGATTTGATACTAATATAATCTCTCTTGGCTGCCTGGCAGAAACGCAGAGGGAGGCAATTAAATTAAGATTTAAATTTACTAGCACGGATAAGCCGCTTGGGATGAATCATCTAATTTTGTTTGGAGGGGTCCTAAATAAAAATAGGGACCAAAATATTCCCCTGTCAAGACGTACACTCACCAGAGTAACCGCTACACTTTGACGGCTACTGTAGAGCTGTGTGCTACATGCCTTAAGGACACCTAAAAAAGGCCAACTGCCTTTCTCACTGTCTTGGCAAACATTTCACAATCAGATTTCTATGCCAAGTTAGTCTGCACATACAAGGAATGCATGGTGTAGTTGTACACTGCAGAATATGCCCTATCAAATATATTAGTTTTGAGCTTGCTTATGATTAAAACAAGCAAATTTGGCTGCCAGTGCAGTAATTGAGTTCTTAAATTAAGTGCAGGTTTACTTAATTTAAGTCACTAGACGTGTCAATCAAAGTGGCCATTTTGAGCGCATGGCTATGTTTACATGTGTGCTCACTGAAGCTAGGAATCAAAGATTACTTTTGTTATCCTTCGTAAATATAGTTGAGTGTTTCTAATGGTGTTTTTGAGAGAGTATTCAAATACTCGTTAATACTATCAAGTATTCGAAACCTGTAAAATGGTATTCGGTACAGCCCATTATATTACACAACAGACAGCAGCTTGTGTGGCATGATGGCATTATATTACACAGGTTGTGTGTGTGTGTGTGTGTGTGTGTGTGTGTTCCAGGTCACACAGCGCTATGGGACATGGGTAACACAGCTAATCAGCACTTGTCTGTCAGGGGCTGGCAGCCTGTTGTTTAGGGAGGGGGAGCGAGGGGGGGTGCTCACCGTGCTCTACTGCCCCGCTTTTGTGCCGCAATATGACTTTCTGCCACTAGATGTCTCATTACAGCACCGGCATCACCAGAAAAGAAGTGCTCCGTGGGCCACACACACACACCTACACACACCTACACACACACCTAGGTTGGCAGTGGGTAGAAAATGGGCTGAAGTCGCTGGTTCGAACCCGGCTAACTCCTGGAGACCCCCTGCATGTTGTAGATGTCTCCCTGCTCCAACCCTGGTCCTGGGGACCCCCTGCCCTGTTGTAGATGTCTCCCTGCTCCAACCCTGGTCCTGGAGACCCCCTGCATGTTGTAGATGTCTCCCTGCTCCAACACACCTGAATCAAGTGAATTCAGTTATATGATGTCATTTTCTGCTCTGCTGTTTATTACATATTTACATAAAGAATACCTATCTAATGCCTTTCCTAATAGGACATTTTAAAGGCAGCTGGTCATTCTCGAGAACTCTTCGAGCTCAATTCAAAACAATATCTCTACACGGCGCCGCCCCGGCGCCCCACACACATTGAAATGCATTGTGAAGCAAAGCGTAGTGCTACGGCTTTGCTATTGGGGCCATTCGCCACTTTGTTTATGTTACTATTTACGGAGCCAGGGCTGTGTAGAAATATCAGGTTATTTATTCAACACGCACATGGAACGATAAGCTAGCGAAATTATATTTGGTGCATTTGACAAGAAGTGTATTAGCTTACAAATAGCTTGCAAAAGCTGACTATACCTTTAATTCTCCACCAGGAGGACGAGTTTGGTGGTCGGACTGGGAGCGATAGCTCTCTGGAGATGGAGGAAGGGGGGGTCAAAGCCGTGATACATCTCACCAGACCGGCAGTGACTCTGAGGTCTTTGTTTAAAAGCTCCATACTAAATATGTGCTTGGGGAGGTGGGGATGTGTTATTGTGTCTTACTACGCTCAGGTCGCCGTGGGTCACAACAGTCACAACCTAACTAGTCAGCGGGGTAACTATGGCAACTGTGTCATTACCAGGGTAATGATAGAGGGCAGAGGTACACCGAAAGAGACAGAGAGAGAGGAATGCACTCGCCCTCTTTACCTCAGGACTTCATTAAGAGAAGATTTACGGAGGTCCGGTCCACAAGGCTGCAAGCCCCTCCACGCTGAGAGGCTCTCTGGAGGTGGAGGTCCAGAGTGCACGACTGTGTGTGAGTTTGCACAAATGTATTGTGTGTGTCTGTGAATGTTGCACGTGTGTGTGTGTGTGTGTGTGTGTGTGTGTGTGTGTGTGTGTGTGTGTGTGCACGCAAATGTTTTGTGTGTGTCTGTGAATGTTGCACGTGTGTGTGTGTGTGTGTGTGTGTGTGTGTGTGTGTGCACGCAAATGTTTTGTGTGTGTCTATGAATGTTGCACGTGTGTGTGTGTGTGTGTGTGCGCACGCAAATGTTTTGTGTGTGTCTATGAATGTTGCACGTGTGTGTGTGTGTTATCTGTGGCCTGTTGCCTGACCACAGATAACACACACACACACACACACACACACAGTTTCTGATGCTCTGTGACGGACAGAAAGCACTCCCCATCAAGTCACTGGTAGGGGGCGTGGCCAGGGAATGTGGAGACCCACAGACTAAAGCCCCGTGTCCACCAAGCCATTTTTCCTTCCCTCAGCTGAAGACGCTCTGCTGAAAAAGCCCAACTGGCAGCGCTCTAGGGAACACAGCAATGTTATTTTAGCTTAGACACTTTGGTTGCTATGAAACGGAATCTCCGTGGAAATTCAATGTCGCAAATAGATAGGCAGATACAGTACGCCTGTTGTATACATTATGTTTTGTGTTGGTGTTGTTGTAGTCCGGTGATGTCATTTGGTAATCTACAGACAGCTATCAGCTTCTCCATGGTTGTAATCGTTGTGTATTATTTGTGTAGTATTTGTCCCGCCCCTACTCCGCTGCGATTGGATGGCCGGGTAAACAGTGACAGTGATGGGCTGTTTCACCCAAAGTTGAAATTTTTTCAAAGAAACGCTTGGCGTGAAATTCTTTGTTGTACGTTAGCCCGTGATAGACAGATGATTTACCCAAACACCTGCCATATTCTATTTATTTGTAATATATATATATATATATAGATTTATTTATTTATTTTATTTTTTTTTTTTATTAAAGTAACCGCCCTTTTCCAAACTGTTTCCAAGGACGACTTTCCAGATGGGCTTGTGTAGGAAACCATCTGGCCGGGTTAGTTTAGACAGATTCAGGACAGTGTGGATAACAATATATTATTATTACACCGTGTGTTGACATGGCTGACATGGTGTGTCCAAACGCTGTAGCCTACAGACATCAGTGGAAGTTCAGCACCACAGCAAAACAAACATCGCTTCAACTTCTCAACCATATAGCAAACAGACAGCCATTACTACTTCAATATTTAGCTCTAATTTATGGTCTTGAAAAGCCTAGCAAGCCTAATGTACAGTAATGTAAACCTAATGGCCTATCCAAGAGCACAAGCTGTATGCGCACGAAACACACGCACACATTAAAATATAGATAATATTATATTAGATCTACTTAATCTTAATCTTAAACATTGGAATTGGTCTACAACATCCATTCTATATCAAAGTGGTCCCTCTTGTTCTTTTATCAGCCTATCATCTTTATGCACTTATGGCTTTATTGACCTGTGCCAGAGGACAGTAGCTGTGATGTCAGCAGCGATGGCTAAGATCTTAAAGAGTGCACAGCCAAGATCTGTTTATCGACAGCAAGGTGTTCAGTGTTGCTCGGAGCATAAATAAAGATAGTGCGCTGTACATCACTGCTGTCACAAGACACAGAGTGCATTTTCATTTTACCACAAGGCTTGAAGCAGAATATAACACTTATAGTTTACTTGAAGGGTTAGTGCGTATCTTTGCCTGTGGCCAAATAATACACACCACTCAAAAGCATTCATACATTTCTACCAGTACAGGTTATGAAAGTATTTCCAAGTCACTGTAAAAGGTGTTCTGATTTCAAGACACTCTGAAAGTTGGTCACGGTGTAACCCAGACACCTACTGAGAGGGTCACGACATCAATTTTAATGTGGGACATTGAAGGACTTTAAAAAGGACTATAATATACTGTGGCCTGGTTGGATGAACGTTAAGGTCAACGCAACAGGTCTCAGAGTGAGACAAGGCCATTTATCTGGCCGTATATTGGTTAGTACTGTAAAAAACACTAATACGCAATAAGAATGTCATTGACAAATGCTAATCACAAGACTACAATATTTTAAGACTGTATTGCTCTATATTGAGAAAAATGTAAAGTAAATCTTGTTTTGTCATATCCCCAGGTACAATACATTAGTCCAAGTTTGTCTTCTAGCTGTGTAATTTTATATTGTGAAAATATGTCCTAAAAATGGTCAGCTGTAGTTTTAATGTAACTAGTTAACATACTTTTTCCTAGTAGCAGCAGCCTGGTAATTAACACATGGCAGGTATCCATCCTGTAGCTAGATGGAAGACTATTAACAGGAAGTATCATTATTGAAATAATGAAGATGCACATCCAGGGATGATAGTCAACTTTAACATTCCTTACTTGGCAGGGAGAAGCATCTCTTGACACCCCCCACAGCTATTTATGAACTCATCCATTAAGCTCACAATTGGCAAACTGCGTCGGTATATTTTCACGTTTGTGCAAAAAAAACACCCCCGATCGTCTTTTGAAAGTTTAGACCTTTTGAAGCTGCAACGCGAGCGAGCGAATGAGGCATCCTGATTGAAACTCTCTCTCTCTCTCTCTCTCTCTCTCTCTCTCTCTCTCTCTCTCTCTGTACCTTGAGCTCCACACACCTCTGCTATTCATGTTGCAGCAGCTTGAAGCGACAGTTTTCCTCTGAGTTAATGAGGTGTCACATGATATAGAAGCGGTAATGGGAACAACTGGGTAGGAGAAGAAAAGATGGGAAGACTGCTGGTTGCCGTGCTCTCTCTGAAGCCCACAGCGCGGAGTCACAAAGCGGGCCCAAAAGAAATTTTGTAAATCTCTTGAATCCACGCGCCGCCCAGCGGTATTGCCTCCGACATCAAAAGCGCCTCACCCCCCCGCCCCCCCCTTTCATCCCCACATGCACACGTTCGTCCGTCACACCGCCGCAACCTTCGATGAAGACTCACCCCCCGGGGGAGAGATTTCTCATTCTCTGCCGCTTCCTCGAGCTGAGAATCGAACTTCAAACCCTGCCTGCGAGCCCTCGTCCCTCCGAAAGTCAGAAAGCTTGTTGGGGGGGGGGGGGGGACTGTTGTCAACCGTGTTGTTACTCCAGGCTAAAAGGGTGTTATTGATGTGTAAAGTTCACAACATTCAGTCTGGTACCGGCTATAAAGGGACATTTTAAATGCAGGTGAAAAATATTGAAGGGACAATAAAAACGCTTTGCCTTTAAAATAGCACATGGCTCTATTCCTCTTCCAATAGAAACCCCAGGTAGATAATGACGTTAACCTGGGGTTAGGGTAGAGTCTACCCCAATAATGACCTGACCCCAGGTAGAGAATGACGTTAACCTGGGGTTAGGGTCTTTCTCCGGTAGGTTCTTATTTTTAGCATTGGCTCAGGCACACCACACAACGATCAATATGAGTGCTCAATTTAGCAACAAGGAATGAGGAACAAACGACCATCGTAAATGCCCATATATTGACCGCATGACTTAATTACGCAAATGAATGCTCAGACAAACACGTTAAAAATGGTCATATAATGGTGCCCAACCCGCCCATTCTGAACACATTTTTTAAACATTTCTGAACAAACAAATGCAGCTCG
>JAODTR010007341.1:0-10314 GCA_025399935.1 Amblyopsis rosae | reverse complement strand
AGTGTGAAGCACTTTGTGTTACATGAATTTGTATGAAAAGTGCTATATAAATAAAGATTGATTGATTGATGATTGATTGAGGTAATACTTAATAATATAAGCCTATTTGTGAATTTAATCGCTTAATGAGGTGACACTAGAATTCTGCTACCAGAGGTGTGTGCTACATATAAACATACATAAACATGCACGCAAGAGGAAACCAGTTTGCTTGGAAACTAATTGAAACACTGAAACCTTTTAAGAAGAGAGCAGTGTCTCACATTGTAATTTGAATTACAATAACGTGAAAATGGTGAAATTTAATTCTTGGCATGGTTAAGCCCCTGATGTTTTAAAACGCTGACATTCATTATTGATTTTTTTTTACTTTACATTTTTGAGGAGGAGCATAAACCAACCTGAGTGTAAGAATCCTCAATATTGATGTCCACAACTGCCATGAGGAAGATGGCAATAGGCACACCAAAGTCACCAAGCAAACGTCTTACCTGTAGGATAAGTTCAAGATCCTTAACAACTCAAAGACTTTTCATATCTAGTATATCTAAATGCCAGTTATAAAGTACGATTAGTTTTAATTTCAAGTGTCTCAGCATTTACATAATCAATGCACGATCACCCTCTCACCTTCCCAGGTAGAAAGGTCCCATTCTTGAACTGGCGCAGAAAGTAGGCAATAAAGAAACAACCAAACATGAGGCACATAGATAATAGTGCTGTGTTTGGGTAGGGTCGACTAAGGATGGTCGAGGAAATTGATGTGTTGCCAGTGGTGTTATCATAAACATGCTTCACTATCAGTTTTGTTTTCCAGGGATTCTCCACAGACACGTTTAGATGATCGTAATTCAGGATCAGTGGATGGGTCTGGAAGATCTATTCAGGGGAATGAGGATAAAGAGACACATATCTATTTATATCTTGAATGTAAAATAAACTTTTGGGGGTAAGCAAAATGTGTGAATGAATGCACAAACTGAAAAGTAACAACAATATATTGCTCAATAAAACTGCCGTATAAAAAACTAGATATAAAAAAAGAAATAGTGCAATGTCATGGCTATTGCTTACCCTGGCCAACTTGGCAAAAGTTTCATATATGAAGATGAGGGAGATGAGGATGGAGAATATTTCCTGGGTGAAGCGGGAGATGAAGCGCACAAGGAAGCTGCCTTCCAAGGCCACGACGACCACCACAATGATAACCAGCCACACACCAATCCACAATCTGCCCACAATGTATTCTATGTCTTGGGACTGGCAGAACTGAATGAGAATCAGCACGTTTGTCTTGTAACCAACATTGTTGAAGATCTTGCCAAGAGTTCATTGATAAATGGAAGAAAAAATTAACAAGCTTAAAAAATACATTTCTATCCCATGTACTGTACAACACACGTGTATTGTGATTGATTTAGCTCATTTCTTTAGCATGATACAATGAGGTAACACCAAACAGTGAATGGCCACCAAACATTGGGGATACAATATGTAGTTTGCTGCTATTTGTCACGCTTGCTATTAGACGCTCTTTTTACACTGATTGGTATCAATGCACAGCTGCTTTTCACCAAAATGCCTTAATTCAAATGTATCTTAATGTTTATACTGACAAATGGGTGAATGGGGATTTTAACAATGACATTTGTTAACATTAATATTAAATGGTCTTCATCGTGTTAACTCACAGCAAAGAAGGCCTCTTCAAACACAAGCAGAGGACCAGAGAAGCCAATAACCAGGATTGGTTGAGCAGCGACAGTGCAGAAGATGATCCCCTGGATGCAGGTGGACATGAGGAGCTCAGATACACCCATCATGTTGTCCACCTTATCGGCTGAAGATACAAACATAGCCAATAGCATTGTTAGAACCACCCAAATAGGGTTACTAACATTAACGCATCTAGATAGACACAGGTGGACACACACGCACCCAACAGTCCTCCAAAGGTGATGGCTGGGGAAAGGGCAGCGAAATAGATGAAAATGACTGCAGCCAGCACCTGGGCATTCAGCGCATCTGCGATGTCACTCTTATAGTGGGCGTAGCGTCTCCTTATGTCTCGGATCATGCCACCAAAGGGCCGTCCCGTGCGAATCAGGGGGTCTTCCACTGGTGGACCAGAGACTTCGAAAGCAGCTGAAAAGTAAGAAAGTGCTTGTATATTAACTGCGTTGATATAGTGCTTTTTCCAATTTAAAAGTAAAGATTGCCTAACATTCATCCATTCACACACACAGACACTCACACACACACACACACACACACACACACACACACACACACACACACACACACACACACACACACACACACACACGTGTGGTATCAGCCACACTGCAAAAAGTGAAATGTTACTGTAATGTAAGAGCAGGTATTACAGTAGTAATGTAATGTAAATAAGCTATTTTGATTACTGTAATAACATAGTTGCTATTGTGCATATGACTATCATCATCACTTCTATTTAATTGAGTCCTAATCCCTTTAATAGTAGCGGTGAGCTGGGTATTACCTCTAGTTATTCAATTAGTGTTAGTGAGCCCACAGAGCAACACAGTTTTTTGGCCGAGTTTTAAAAAACAAATAGACAAATTGAAAAAACTATAGAAATTACTGAACATTGTACAGCTGATTTAATTAGCTTTTATTTATTAAAGTTTTAGAAATCATTGCTGGCTTCCTGTGAGTTTATTTTGCATCAGACTGCTTGCTGAATGGCATGGATCACTAACACCATAGATATTATAGTTACATATTCAAAAAGAGAAAAAATGTGCTATTACACATAATAAAATGAAACATCTTCCAATTAAGGCATTAAATGCTTATTTTTTTGTCTGACAAGATATTTATTCTTACCAAGAAACTTTTGTTAGAGCATTTCGTTATTTCATTTTTAATTATCTTGATAAGATGTTATATATTGTTCTTGAAATGTTATTACTGCAACTTAATGCTTGCATACAAGAATTATAAAGTTGTTTAATCAATACTAACAAGTGGAAAACTGCTTTGCCGAAATCAGAATTTCTTATTACAAGCAACTTATCCTTTTCATATTCACAAATTAGAACAACAGATAAGGACAAAATGGATTTCACTATTTTATCGTCAATATTGTCTTGAGACAAAATATAGTACAATACCCAGACATAACACTTTTTATATCTATTAGAAGCATTTAAAAAATAAATCTCAATTTCATTCATATCAGATTGCATATTTTTTATATATAAAATATATACTTGCTGTTAGTCTGGTTACTAGTTTCAAGATACAGTATACGTGAGTTCTTTGAGGCTTGATATTTTGACCTTTTTATTTCTTCAGAAAGTGAAATCTTCCTTTTTTTGTTTCCAGATAGACTTATTTTAAGTAATGTTTCCCCTTTTTCTTTTCTTTCAAGAGCCGTGTTTTTGCAGTGCATGCAATGTGCCATCCAACCACTAGGAGCAGTATGGGTTAAGTGTCTTGTTTGCAGACACTGAGGTCAAACCAACACCTTGATCACCTACCTATACTCTGCCACCTCCACCCACATATAAATACAGCCTGTAGAAATGCAGGTGAATTGTCCTGTTTGCAGACATCAGCAGTGGAACTATATGTTGTTCCAAGGTCCTCAGAGGTCCCTTTCTGAAACAATGGTTGACGTCACAACTCACCTGTGCGGGGTTTGAGCTCCAGTAGAGGGTCAGAGGGCTGGAGCCTATCCTGCAGAAGCTTCTTCTGAAAGCTGATGATGGAGCTGAGCATGGACTCATTTTGGATCTCAGTGGGCGGGATCACAATGCAGCAGTCCATGAAGGTTGCCATGGCGTCGTGTAGCTCACTAACTTCCTGAGCCTGGAATGCTGCCTGATTGAACACCTTGGATGGAGATGGGACAAATGGGATTCAAAGACCCCGGTGTGACATTTGGGTTTGTGAAGACCTCTGAGACAGGGGGGTTACAATAATGGCTGTGGACAAGTAAATCTTGTTCAAAGCCAACATGTTGTTACACAAGTAATTTCATTCTTTTAGACAACATGAGTTAGTTTAGCTTTGTACAGAGTGTTCTTCTAACATGAAGTGAATGTGTTTGTAGTTTGTATTACAATGTCCTCTACAGGGGATGCCATTTTATGGCTGGCCCAGATTGTGTTTACTCTGCTCACGTCAGAAGAACGAGAGCAATGACTCAAAGTGAACAATTTTTAACCCCTGAACACAGTTATGTCACACACTGTGTGACACTGTGTGTCGTTATCTTACAGTAATGGCACAGCAATGTCACATTAATGTCCACAACATTCCCCGACTTACCTTGTCGGCCAGGAGAGCTGCCATAGCACGGCCCGTTTCGTGGTAGTCTACATCCACCTTGCCAGGGCCCACGAGCACAAAAACAAAGCGAACTGGCAGGGGGGCTTCCAAGGTTGAATCTAGGACCACTGCTTCCTTCAGACGCACAAAAGCCACAGTATCCTTCTCCAGGAAGTCCAAGGCTCCTGGTACATAGGAAACACATACGCTGTTGTACCGATAGATAGATAGATAGATAGATAGATAGATTATTAGCCACACAAACAAATCCGACCGGCCTTTCTTCTTGTGGCTAATAACAAGCTATCCATCTATGTATAGGCTTCAACACACATGCACAATCCACACAGCAGTCAGATTCATCAAATAAAATACTGACTTACCTACAAGAACCATGGAGGCCTCGATAAAATCAGATTCTTTCCTCTAAGGAAAATACATGAAATTATCTTCCCAAAAAGAATGTATGGAAAAACAAATAACAATATGAAAAACCTGACACTGATGTAATCAGCACTATTAGGACTGCCAGTGTCATTAGATGAACATACCATGTCTTTCACAGAAAATCTCTGCACCTCCACCCCAACTGTTAGGGCTTGCATTTCTGGATCAGTTGATTGGCTAGAGGAAGAGAATACTCATTTGTAATTGTATGATTTTGTCAAGGACTGTACAATAACAGCCTAGCTGAATTCTCACCCGTGTGAGAGCCCATCTTATAGCATAGAACAGCAAAGCCTCATCTGAAAGTGCCATTAAGACTCCATTACGTTTACATAGATATTTAGAGCATACGTTTGGTTGTGTAGCAATGACTCCAGCACGCCATACCGGTCTTCAGGCCTCAGCTCGCTTTTGTGGACCAACTCATCCACCATATTCTCAGCAATGTTGGCCAGGGTCTGTTCCTCACAGTCGAGAATCACCACACCTGTCAACCAAAAGCGTGATGGAAGACCAGCAGAGATTGCAGTGACACGTGTGTGAATGAATCAAAGCTATTCATTGACTTAACACCAACCAGTGGTCAAGGTGCGTCGTAGATTAATAAGGCTTTTGAATGTGAGGTAAGAGACGTTTGAGGGTCCCCAGGTCCTAGTCTGGGGGTCGTAACTCTCCTCGTACCCGACCCATTGACCCATCTCCTGCCCTTGGGGCTGCTGCTGCTGATCCTTCATCAACTCGTTCAGTTGTATGCCTGGAATAGTTGCAAACGCAAGGCAATCTGGGTAATGTAAGCAACAATAGATAATAATGAAACAATAGCAAAAAGTTAGGAAGACTTGTACGTCTTGGGAAAGATTTGACAGATGAATTAACAAATATCGACTCCACCAGCTACGCTTGAGATGCCTTTGAGCATGGCTCTTACTGTAAGTACCTGTTGACAGCAGTTACACTTAGTCAAAGAACAATGGAGTACGTACTAGACAAAAATGGAATGAGAGCAGAAAATAATGATGTGTTTTTTGCATGTTGATATTGAATGGAAATATCTTTCATTGTGAAACAATAGCAATTTCATTGTGAAAGTTCAGTTTCAAGGGAAAATAGAACATACTCTACAAAAACTAAAAAAAACTGGCCATTACAAGTATGGCTGTTGACTGTTTTTCACTGAAGCAACATAGTAATACAAGTTGCCCTTTCCAAGCTCACGGTATCTCATTAGAGAAGCAAAGATGCGGATCAGTGTTGGAGGGGTGACAGAGATGCCATGAGTTATGTATACAAGCTAAACATGGTGGCTGTTCTCGCTGAGCCTCTAGCAGACTTCAGGCCACGATACACACAGTTTCCGGTGGGAAGATGACTGGTCATACTGGCTGGCCGTGTTGCCACTGTCAATAGTTGGCTTGTGCCTGGAATGTGTGTGCATGTGTGTGTGTGTGTGTGCTTGTGTGGGTGTTCTTGCCAATGCAATGTACAGTAGTAGCCCAAAGCCTAAAAGCAAACCTAAATGATTATGTGTATATTATTATATAGAGTTTATCCACTGTGTATAAATCACAAGGATATGTATTTATGTGTGTATTATATTATTATAATACATATTCAACTGACATGCTGCAATAAAACTGTAGCAATGAAGATTCAGGGATATACATCATCTGCTATAAACAATTTACCCAAAATGTATGCATTGCATTGCATGTAACCATGGAAGCCATAGAATCATCTGATAGGAGCAAAGAAAGTGTGCATGTACCTGGCAGTCTCGGCTGGTGTTGGTGCTATTGTTGATCCATACAGCTGTAATAGCAAATAAAAATAAAAATAAGTGTTTTTAAATGTTTTTCAAAAAAATTCTAAGACCATGTGGGCAGGGAATAATTATGACACAAATCGAACTGATCACATAATAACCAAGTAAATGAATATATACTATTATTAAAGAACACCTAAAGTGAGTTTAGTATTGTTGATTGAGGAAAGCCAATTCATTGTTTCTTTTAATCTTACAATACAACCTTTGGCAAGTCGTTTAACATTTATTATTTAAGATTTTAGTAACAATTAATTAGATATTAGTAAATATGCCAATAGTTACTTTAGTTAGCCAATAGTTATTTTCATTTTTATTAGTAAAAATAGCATTTGTATACACATCATTGGTAATAGAAAATTACTTCATATTTATATTTAAAATGTTACTAGTAAACTTAAAATAAATAGTTAATATAAAACAGTTAAACTAGTATCTACCATTATCTAATGAACTAGTAAAACCAGAATAGAAATAAAACTACTAACGAAAGCTACTGGTAAAATTGAAATAGATTGAACTATTGCAATAGTACACAGTTGTAGATATCTACTACAAATCTCCACTACAGATATCTACTAGTTCTACTATTATATAAATAGTAGATATCTCAATGGCTAACCCATATAATTAAATTGCAAAAACTAGACATTTGTTTCCGGTAACAATGGAATAGATACTATGATTGGAATCAATACTAGTTGCTAGTAAATAAGTATAATTGTCTAATGAATAGCTAGTGTAATTGAACAAAAGACACAAGTAACTATAGGAATAGTTACATTACCAGGTAGATACTGTACCAAGGGCACAGTCACCACAAGTTGGACTTTTACAACATTTAGCAGATGCTTTTATCCAAAGCCAGGTGAGGGAATTTGACCCTGTATATATACTTTCTTTCTTTCTTTCGTTCCTTCTTTCTTTCTGCTTCTGATGTGCTGCTAAACAAAACATCTGTTTTCTTTGTTTTTTTTTGTATATATATATTACAGTAATATTAGTAATAATAAAAAATATTTAATTGGTCAAATTAATTTATACCATTTCCTTTTACCCTCTGAAGGTGTCTTGTAACTGCATACACATTATCAGAGACTGGAGGTTTATCTGACAACATAATGAAATATTTCCAAAACAGAGGCAAGCAAAGGGGCGAAAAGACAGATTAGAGTGACTAGGCACACTGGGTGTACAGTATATGGGCAGTTTAATTGAATGCCAGCATTCTCCTGTGTCCCTATATGATTTACTGCAATTCACTGTATAATTCTACACACAAACTCTCCACACAAAATATACTGACCCTTTGATTATTGTTATTTCATGTTGTGCAGATCATATTAGTGTTGTTTTTATGTGAGCTACTGAAAAGACTAGCTTGAGTTAACTATATGATAGAGTGGATTATTATTAATTGAAGACAAATCCATCTGCACAGTTTGCGTCTCAAAATAAAAAAAATTTTCCCTATTGAATATTATATTTCAATAAATACACAATAAATGTTTTGTAAGCAAATTTACAATACAGATTATTTTCCTTTTTGTAGATTTGTTTTTAACATAACAGAATATCTCAGGATTCATTAGTATTTTTATGCCAATATACTGTACATACTTACTGTACTTAAAAATGTTAGAAGACTATATGATAGATATGGATGTTTATGCATACTGAAAGTACTAATTCATTTGAGAACATAACATAACACACTTATCAAAGTATTCATCAAGATATATTTTAACCTTTTAATATTTGGAACCAGATTCCACATTACTTTAGCAACATGATGCACTTATACTGTATTGCTGCAATAGAGACATCATTGTAATGCTTTGCGGAAGAGGTGACACTTACCTGTAATAGCCAGCAGCAGTGACTAATCCGACAATGGTCAAAAAGCATGACTTTATCAACACTGCCTCTTATACCTGATTGTCTGTATGTAACTGTTGGTTAGGAGTGGGTGTGTCATCATATGCAATGCATGTATAGATGCTTGTGTGTGCGTGCACACAGAAACACATATACAAACAGGCATGCACAGCAGTGTTGGGCAGTAACTAGTAACTTGTTACTAAATGTAATATATTACTTTTTTCAGTAACTAGTGTGTACTAGAGTAGTGTAACAAATAACTTTTTCCAAAACGGTAATAATATTACAATTACTAATCCTAAGTAACTAATAAAGTAATGGTGCATTGCAGCATTACAATAGCAAGATGTCCCTCTCCCCTAGACTTCCATCTTATGAAGATGTGCCTTTATTATTTAGCTAGTCCTAGCTAACTTAGGCTAGGGTAATTAACTCAACCTGTCCAATCATCTGGTTTGAGAGGCTGCAATGTTTTCACTTTGGCTGATTGTTGACTCCTAAGGTTAATTATTGTGAAAGTAATTTAGTAATGTAACAAGTAACTTAACTAATACTTTTAATACCCAGTAATAAATAATGTAATAGTATTACTTTTTTAAGGAGTAATGAGTCAAAGTTATTCATGAGTAACTTGCCCAACACTGATGTACAGTACAGTACCACATACACCAACACTACATTCATACAGTAGCAAGACAACTTGCTACTGTATGAATGTACTACACAGACAAATTCTATTTAATTACATTCTAATTTTGTTGCTGTCATTAATTCATTACCTCTAATCATACTCGATTCAACTGCGAATTCACACACACACACAAACATATGCATGCCCACACACATACGCACATCAAAGAATGTACTTTCAGCGTATACACTTGCACACACACACACACACACGCAATTATGCTAAAAGAAATGTGTTCTGATTTTACTCATAATATTGATACTGAATACAAATACTTGACAAGCGTAGCCAACCGGCCACTCTGTCATTACCCAGCCGGCATCTTATAATGTATTGTGTGTGTTTGGAGGACAACAAAAGGCGAGGACTATACAGCACCCAGGACTCAGCCTCTCACCTTCAACATCGCAGGGACAGACAGCACACCTTTGGATGTCTCCTGCTGTCCTCCAGGGTCACAGCCAGGGAGTCACTTTGACATATCTTCTTCTTACTGTGCCAACACAAGGAAGTGGACTCAGAGGCCTTTTGCACTACAGTCTATATACCGAAAACCGACAATTGAAGAAGTTTCTATCGGATTGAATAAGCTGTTATTGGAGGACAGGTGAAAATGGGTGTGGCTTGGGATCAGTGATAGCTATAATCCTCGGCTAGTGTTTGTTTGTTTGTGTTCACTTACATTCCAGAGTGATATGTCAATGGCCAACATCCAACCTGTATTGATTATTTTAGTTTAGCAACACCTGCTACATGTTTCATTGTAATATCAAACTGATTCTACTATGACAACCCAAAAGAGCAGACAGTTCAGAGATACAGGAGTAGTCTGCACGAATACATACTTGCACAAACATGTATCCCTCAAGTAGAAATGATTGCATGTACATTAGGCTATAGGCTATGTGTGCTATGCAAGCAGACACTGTTTTTTCTTATAATCGTGTCTTATGATGACGTCTTTATAATATTCAAAAGTCCTAATTATGCTATTGCACTTGTCTAATGAATCATCACCAAGAAGCTTACTAACATTTCAAGATCAATATGTAATAAGATTTTTAAATAACATACATAACAGGGAACCATCACCTTATCGTGGTGGAGAGGTTTGGGTGCCCCCATGAACCTGAGGGCTGTGTTGTCTGGAGCCTTG
>JAODTR010007340.1:0-10315 GCA_025399935.1 Amblyopsis rosae | reverse complement strand
AGGAGCTCAAGGCTCCAGACAACACAGCTCTCAGGATCATAGGGACACACAAACCTCTCCACCACGATAAGGTGGTGGTTCCCGAAGAGGATAATAACACATATTAACACTTTTTTTTTTTGTAAGGATGCCTTCGATGAAGCAGTGAAGTTCTTTGGTGAGAACTCCAAAACCACGCCGCCCTCCGTCTTCTTCCCTGTGTTTGTGCGATTTGTCAAGGCCTACAGGGTGAGCCACATAATAAACTCCTACAGATTATCATTTATAATAACAAAATAGCTTCTGTGTAAGGATATTATTTTTTGTGTCATAGTTTAATATTCAATGAATCAGTAACCTGCAAACATGCTGTAAATCCAAATCCAATGTACCGCCCGCAGCAAAGATAGCTCAATAGAATCAGATGCAGTATTGCTTTTAGAAAGTGCAGTATAATACTATAATTGTATAATATTTAAGAGGACGAGTTTTAATAACAGACAGTATAAACCTCTTTCTTTCTCTCTCACAACCACACACACACACGAACGTGCACACACACACACAAACACTATTAACTACCTAAACTGGCAGTAGCCTCTGGGCATGTCTGCCTAGTTTATGCTAATATGCCCCAAGCAGCCTCAGGGGAGGGTGAGTCTGGGGCTTCTGGGAGGGATATATGGAAAACCTGCGGTTCTGTGTGTGTGTGTGTGTGTGTTTAACATCAGCATGGCTTCTTTTTTAAACAAATACATTATACAATATTTATTACTGTGTGTGTGTGCGTGCGTGTCTTCCGTAGCAAGCGGAGGAGGACAATGAGCACAGGAAGCGACAGCAGCAGATGATCATGGAGAAGCTTTTGGAACAGGAGGCCATGATGGAGGAGGGCCAGAAGGTAACCCCCAGCCTCCAACCTACTGCCCCCTGGTGGCAGGATGAGTGGCTGCCCGCTGCCTGTGCTTATGTTGACGCCTGGCTTCCCGCTGGGTCATGTTGCTTCAGCCCAGGGTCAACACACTAGTTGTCCAATTAACACACACGGGCGCACGCGTGTGTGTGTGTGTGTGTGTTTTCCACAGTCTCCGTCCCACAAGAATAAGCGTCAGCAGCAGGAACTGATCCAGGAGCTGCGTAAGAAGCAGGTGAAGGACAGCCGGCACGTCTACGAAGGCAAAGATGGGGCCATCGAGGACATCATCACGGGTACACCAGCCGCCACGCGCACACATACGTGCACACACATGCACACACATACGTGCACACAGAAACAATGCATGCATATCCTCCCTTGCGCGCCATGTTCGGCCTTTAACCCAGGGTCCGCAAACCGACTTAGAAACGCTGACTCTTTCATATGCACGGCTGCGTTATAATAACACCAGTCGTCTAAACGTGCCTCGACAGTCCAGGCAATGACATACTGCGTCAGCCCAAAACGCCGTATATTGCTTCATCCTATTCTTATTCTGCATGTTGTTTGCTCTGTAACACCGCTGTCAGGGTGCGAACAGGGCCAGGCCTGATTAGCAGTACAACTAAAACACTGTGTGCTCCTTTGGTGTACCTGTGTACCTGGGAAACATTAGTAAAACAGAGACAGGAAAATAGATATTTGATTCCCTGTGTGAGTAAAACATAACTAGGGGTTGTAAATGCATGAGTGTTGATTTAAGCACCCCCAGGCTATAATTCATACTGACCCTGTAACAATGAAGCAGTTATATTACAGATACAGTGAATGAGCCCGTCCTACTCTAGTAAAACATTAACACAAGTATTCATACAGATATTTTTAGATAGTATAGTAGAGCGCGCTTGTTTTGTTTGCTAGCAGCCCACGAGGCTCATGAATAGTTCCCAGAGCTGTCGTTTGGGTGTTTTTTTTCCTGTGCTAACAGTGCTAAACCCCTCTAGGAGCCTTGCTTTCTTACACTGTTTGTCTTTGTGTCTTTGTGTCTCTGGCTGTTGTCCCTGTTGTTCTCAATGCAGTGCTGAAGACAGTGCCCTTTACCGCGCGCACAGCCAAGCGGGGCTCGCGCTTCTTCTGCGAGCCCGCTCTCAATGAGGATTACCATTACTAAGCATATAGCTCTCTCTCTTCTGAAAGGTTGCTGGAATACCTCATTCTCTCTCACACTTTTCCTCACTCTGTTAATTGTGAAAGCACCCCAGCATGGAACTGTGTGCGTGCGCGTGCGTGTGCGCGTGCGTGTGTGTGCATGCGTGCGTCTCCCCCTCTGAGCATGATGAGGTGGCTGGGTAACAGTTTTCTTTCCCACCTGCATGAGTGTGACACCTGTACCTGTTCATTCATCGGCAAGCAAAGTATAATGTCACAGAGGCAAATGCTCTCTGAGGTCACACGTCATCTGTACCAGGCAGTAGACATACACAGGGAGATGAATGTACTGTTCTGATTATGTAGCACAGTGCGCTCACACAAGTAAGCTGGTGGGTGCCATCTAGTGGTGGAAAACGGAAAAGCACAGAAAGAAGGGTTTCTAAGTAATTATATATATTATATATATATTATATATAATTATATATATATAAGTATATATATAATTATATATATATATATATAAAACTACATATAATTTTACAGATTGACTGACTCATTGGTATTTATAATATCAATAACTGCCTGTGGCATTATGCCTTGCTTTCATGTGTTAATTAATATTGACATATCCATAAACTGTGGGTTAATTATTCCATATCACTACTGGTGTTCTTCTGGTTGTTTGCATGCAGGTTATTTTTTTTTTTTTATACACTTTCCTGCTTCCTACCTAAAACACATCCTAGGGTCCCCGCACCCCAATATCCCTTACCATGAGCTTGGCTCTGCCACCTGCTGATGGGCTACTTTCCTGTCAAATGACTCCCTGCAGACTGGCAGGCCTGACAAGGTCATTTCTCTAACACGAAGCATGGTGTGTTCACTATGCCGCTAACATACAGCCAGGTACACTGACAGAAGCCTGTTTTATTTGGTGAACCTCCCCTAAATAACGTATTGTGTTTATGTCAGTGGCTACCTGGCTGCTTGCATGCTCTGGGTTCTGGTTATGCTGCCGAGGCAACAAATGTGTTTGTGAACAATGGTTTTAAATTAATTTTTTTAGTTCATTATTATTTCGTAAAAATGGTATCTTCCTGTTATGCTGGTAGCCACTCTGCAAAGCGGTCTGGATTTATAAACGGCGAAAGAACAAAGAACATACGGAAGCTTTGGCCCTCTACTCTCCCCTTAAACGCCCTATGTGCCAGCTGCACTAGCTGCGCCAGCTCCGCCCACCTCTAATGCCTTCCCCCATGCCTTGTGACTTTGCCCTGGCAGCTTCCTACCACAGTGCTGTCCTCTTTGCTCTCCTCTCCTGCTCCCGTTTCAGAAGCGCTAGCTAGCGGATCAGCAGTGTGACCACCGGCTGTGGTCGCGCCCTTTTTAACCTCCATTTTGTCTTCTCTTTATCTAGCCCTAAAGAAGAATAATATTACTAAATTTCCCAATGTCCACTCGAGGGTAAGGAACTCCTCCAATAGCACCCCTGTGGTGGTGGATGTGCCCCAAACTTGGCAAGCATCTCTTTATTATTTCCCTCCCTCCACTGTTTTTCCTGTTTATACAGTAGTGTCCGTATTGATGTAGCGGTTACATCGGCTATCATCATCATTACCCTTAATAATGTACTGCATGTTGAATAAGTATAAAAAGAGAGAGTTGATTAATGGAGTTTCCCCCCCCCCCCCTATTTTCTGTTCTGTTTTGGAAACAGCAGCAACAAACAACATCCTATATTGGCTTACAAATAGAAACCTTGGGTGTGATTTTTAGATTGTTTGACCTGCTTACAGACTAAATGTTTTATATTTCTGCCTAGAACAGAAAGACACTGCTTTGTTTGACTGGCTGCCAGCTCTGAGCCTGTGGGCTCATAATAAATAAAATAAAATAATAATAAAAAACCTGACAACGTTGATTGACAGCTATTTTATTCACTCCAACCCCCCTGCATCCCACCAAACATTCCTTCCTCCCTGTCTAGATCTGAGGAACCAGCCTTATAGGAGGGCAGATGCCGTGAGGAGGAGTGTTCGGAGGCGCTACGATGACCAGAACCTGCGGCCGGTGAACAATGGTGAAGTGGTCGTGTGACGAGGGAACAAAGCATGTGACGGGGGGGAGAAGTGTAGAGATTGAGATTTAAGATGAAGGATGGGAGGTGATGCTGAGTGTAGTAGCAACAATAGATAAATATGTATATAGACTACATATGAACAATCTATTTGATGTCATTATACTGTATGTCTCCAGTGTAGCAGCTTCTCACGTTAGAGGACTGAGGTGGGAAACTGTTTGAAACGTGGACTAAGAAAACTTAGACGAGCAAAGTGCCTGAACGTTGTTATTTTTCTTTTCTTTGTATGATCAAATGTTTTATTTTGTCTTCTGTTATATCTGATGACAGTTGTATTCCTGTCATTTCAAGCAATACAACTAGATTTGTAGCAGAGGTGGTTCCTGTGCTAAACATTGGCAGGAACAGTCTATCAATAACTTTATAGGGATTCACGTTGATCCATATTTCGCCATTCATCTTTAAAATACTGCCCCGGCAGTTTATTTACAAGCTACCACAAATGAAAGGTTACAAATATAGATTGAATGGCCTGTTGAGTAGTTGTATCAAGATCACACCAGGTTAATGTGAATTGTATATAACATGACGTCTCCCTATATTGACATCTCACTCATCAGTGTTAACTATGGTTAGTGGACCAAGATTTTAATAGGTAGGTCGATATTTATATAACTAGCTCAATCTGCTCAAGTGGAGCATTAAGTGCATTTCAGTTGTATTGCTGCATTGGGGCGGTGGAGGAAGACCTTCCATAGGCTCTAAAAGGACTTCCACATTTTTAGAACAGAGTGTATACATAACAAAGTGTAGCAGAAATCTGGAAGAGACTGATTTTGGCACTGACACAACACATTGTGAAAACTAGATTCAAGTCATTTTAAGGGTTGTTTAGAAGGTTAGACAAAATCTGGGCAACCGTGTCTATTCAGATATTGTAATTTAATTGTATAGTATTTAACCATAGAAAATGGTTTAGCTTTTGTGTTTTCCATTGGATGTGAATGTCTATTTTTCCTGACAGCACCTAGTCATTGGGCATGGCAAAACAAAGTACACAATACACAAAAACAAAACTTTTCTAAATGTACAGATATTTTGCTAGTTTTTTTGTTTTTATTTCACATTACTGGAAGGTTAATATTGTACATATTGTTTAAAAAAAGCAATAATCTGTGCTATTACAATTTGAATGTTATTTTAACTTATAGTTTTATTTTATTTTATATTTAATTAAGCCAAAACGATAGCTTAAACCATTAACACAAGATACTAGAGCTAATATGTATGTCTGGTGTGCTACAGGCTGTCACAATGCAATAGCAAAGCTAGCTTCATATAAATCTTTGATAATTTTTTTTTTACATACCTTTCAGTAATAATAGATTTTCTTGTCAGAAAAATGGTAACTATCAATTATTCTTGGATTGTGTTAGCTGGCTATGTATTTTGGTGCTCTGTGATACAGCCTCATCTTTGGACCATTATTACTGTCCACTAAATGTGTGCTGCAGCTTTTTCTGTGAACTGACATGTATAGACAACCTTTCTCAGATTGGATAATACTGGCATGTTTTGTTTTGTGTTCATCAATAATGTATTTTAGGCACTTTGTGCATTATTTTCAAACAAATCTTAATTTTTTACAAATTGAGCTGAGATTTTCAATGAATATGATCAAATAAACTATTTACACCGAAGACTTTTCTAGTTCATAAGTGATATGTTGGTTGCCTGGTTGGGACTTCCAACACTGCAGTTAGCAAATACAAAGAAAGTCACTCAATCAAAAACCTTTCAAATACAGGTAATTACATTTTTAAACATTAAATTAATTAACCTAATGGACATACTCTATATCAAATTCAATTTGATTTCTCCCCAGCTACACATTCTTAAAAGAAATGTATAGCTGATCACATTTGTAGAGCAGCCACAAGGCTTTATCAAGGATGTTCTGACTAATTTGCCTGCAATTTGACACCAGCTGTGCTTACTGTGTGCTACTGCTACATGGTAAAAATATAAAAACTCCAGGTGCTAATATTTATTAAGTAAAAAAAACTTGTATGCCAACATGTGCATTAAATTAAGCTCATGTTACTACTGAAGACTCATTGGGTCACTGTGAGTCATCCATGTAAAGTATTTTATTAAATTTACAGATATCAATTAGAGAACATCAATTAGAGCGCTTACAATGTTGAAACCAAAACTGACAGTCCGTGGGCATACAATGGTTTCAAGGCTTTTCCTGTGTTTTATTTCTGTGACACTGCAAGGTAGTCTCTCAGTATGGGATTAAAGGTATTTAATTCAGTATCAAAACGATTGGCAAAGGAAAACGTACTAAACAAACTAAACCATGTCTAAAGCATAGCAAGGGCACTCAAAAGGCTATTTAACATGCCACCATAGATTAACCCCTTTCTGATAAAGGAGTCCAAAAGGAGCTCAATGCAGCACACAGTCCCACACACAAGAACGCAGGCTGTGTGGTGTCTTGTTTAGTACAGTCGGATGAACAAGGCAAGGATCGCGTATCTGCAGAGGCGGACAGTTTCACGGTGCGTCCAGCTGCTCAAGTAAAGTTCTTCTCCTCTTCTCCAGCTCTCCTTCGCTCAGCTCACTGCCAGAGGTGTCCCAGCCACCCTGGTCAGGATAAACAAATTAGCACCTGGCAGAAAAAAAAAGCTACATGCCTTGGATGCAATGCAGCTAGTTCGGACAAAAACATGACTGGGGAAAATAAAAGATAAAATCTGAGTGTATTTTACTGCTTGACTCACTCACGTGACCAGTGTGGAAACGCTGTAAAGTTGTTAAAAAAAAAGAAAAGAAAAAAAAACACCTCAGCAAAAGATTTATGCTGTGTCCCAAATCCTTGTATGCCATATCAGATACTAATAGTACACAGCGTGGAGAGCCTGCATACTGCACCGCCACAATCCCAGCGGATGTTCATAACACAAGAACAAGCTTCCTTCTCATCCATAATATATGAGAAGGAAATATATATTAGCAAGTGTGTGTTCAATGTTTATAATAATATTAAACAATTTAAAATTAAAAAGGAAATGTACAACAAATTTGTGAAAATACATGTGATCACTTCACTGTAAATGAAATCAGCATACAGAGCAATGTTAGTGTTTCAACCATGTAGTGTAGAACCTTACAGAACTATGCCATTCTGAATACTAAACCTGGGCACTAACTGCCCCCCGTTAATGTATTAGAGCAGAACACAGTGTTGACTGACGACTACTCTGCCCACCGGCAGGTCAGTTAAAATTTAAACGGAACCCCAATTCCACCCCCACACACATTCCTATGTGATTTAGTGTGGAGGCCGTCCTAAAGAGTCCTGCTAAACCCCCAGGCGCGTGGGTTGTCAAGTCAGGTGCAGTGACCGCAAGAAACACCGACCTCCTCTTTGGCAGCTTTCCTTTTAGGAGACTTCTGCTGTTTGGAGTCAGAGTGACTTTTTCCCCGGGACTTGTCGTTCTCCTTGTCTTTCTCCTGGTCTTTATCATGTTTTCCATCACGCTCCCTTCCTTTCTTCTCCCCGTCTGACTCAGGAGAGCCCTGGAGGACATAGCCAGCGTAAATAAACTGATTCACACTTGAACCCCCGACAAGCAAATCAGTTTGTGGCATGGCATTACATTATTGAATGAATGAATGAGTGCGTGCACACACACATTATTTGTCAGGTCATGCCTCAAAAAGTAAACGTACAGATTTGTGATGTCGCTTCTTGGCCTTCTTCTTGTGCTTCTTTGACTTCTTGTAGCTTCTCTCTGTCAGGCATACCTCAAAGAGTCAGTGACCGGCCATAATAGTGTATATTAATATACGAGTGTGCTGAAGTCACCAGCTCACCTGATTCTCCACTGGATGAGCGCTCAGATGGCGACTTGGACTGGGACCGCTTCTTCTTTTTGTGGTAATCATCATCCTCGGACTCTGAGCCCTGTCGAGCACAAAGTAGGGTGGCATCAGGAAACTAGTCTCAGGATCTTCCGTTCATTAGCACTACCTGTTCAATTGGATTACTTGGTAGATTTTATCTAGACATTTCCCCGGCAATACCAATGTCCCAACAGACAAGATTTCTGCATTAAATTATCATTAGAAGCTAAATTTGTGTGTGAATATACTGAAAAATGTCACCAATGCCGTTTACAGCATATAGTGTCTTGCTATTTTGTAAGATGAGTAAAGCATTGCCTAACACCAACCGATCGAGAACGGGAGCGCTTCCTGTGGTGCTTCTTGGACTTCTTGGAATGCTTCTTTGCCTTTGAATGATGATGCTGGCATTCGTGCTATGGAAACAACAGACAATAAACACTGAAACTTTGCCTGAAATGCCTCATGTTCCACTGGGGTTGACGGTGGAGGCGCCTTACCTCCAAGACATGCATGAAGTCTTTAAATATCCTTTTCCTTTCCGATTCAAGAGTCACGTCCTCAAAAGCAGATTCTCTTAGGAATCGTTCTCGCACCTGCGAGGACCCCCCCAGAAAATAAACATGGAATAAGCACTGGAGAGTGCACACATATATTATATATACACATACATACATACATACATATATAAATAAAAGGACAATTAACTGATTATTTTGACTACTTGAATATGGCTTCTTTAGACCGATTAACTTCACTCCTATGATGAACCGTGAGTAACAACGAGTGGAGAAGTAAAGAACATACACTCTCCCATGAGGTTTCAGGCTCCAGCGGGGGCGTGGCCTGCTTCAACATGCTCTTGAAAGCTGCCTCTTTCCTCTTCATCTTGCGGGCCTCCTCCTTCTCTCGCTCCCTCTCTCTGGCCTCAGCCTTCTCCAGCAACTACGAACAAGAATGCAAGTTTAAGAAGCGGGGCCTGACCTTTCACGACCCCACAAGACACCATGGACTGCAAAGCTTACACTGTTGAAGGCCAGTTTGATGTTGCCTGCGTCCAGAGTGGTGGCTCTCTTGTCTGAGCTGATGACTGAGCCAAAGTCCTCAAAAGTGGTGTTGACCTCCACCAGGAAGCCCTTGTCCTGGAAGCAGCAGAGCCAGGCAGCAGAATTAGCAGGACATTGGTGCAGACAATACATCAAACTACATTGGTAAATATGTTGCTATTGGACACTCACTTTCAGTATATCTTTGATGATTCTCTTTTCGTCATGGTAACGGGCCTTTAGGTCTTCCACATAGAATTTGAATAGGTCCAGAGGAGTGGAGCCTGTAGAAGTTGAATAAAAATTACATTAATAATAATAAAAATTTAAAAAGCACACGTTATTGTATTCCAGCAATGAAACACGAAATAAAGGTTTATGTGTGAACCTAATATTAAACTGTAAACTATTAAACCATTGACTTGAAAATGAATGAGAAAAATAAATAAAATATATATACATACATACATGCACACACACATACATACACAAACACACACACACACACACACAAAAGCTTTAAAAAATAATGTTATATCAAAGCACAGGAAATAACAAGGGAACTGCAGAGAAGTTAAAAACATTTCAACATAGTTTACAGCCCATCATGCACATCTCTGCGTGTGCGTGCACGTCATATCCATGTGCTTCGGGGCATGTGCTCAGACAAACATGGCCCAACGTGGGCACGTGCGCGGAGGCCTGATGTCCTACCCGGCTGGCCCAGCATGTTGGCAAAGCGGATGTCGGAGCTCACGGTCGGATACATCTCCATCCAGGCCGACATGGAGTGGAGCTGGCCGTGATCGTGCAGCTCATCCAGAAATTTCTGAGGACAAGTAGATAAAGAGAATTCATAAAATTACATACAAATACAGGGGGGATGACATGAGCGAGCTGAAGTCGCCCAACTGGAAATCCTTCAGACAAGCTTTTACTGAAACGGCACAAGTTGGATGAAATGTTCTGTGCACAATGCATTAAGAGTGAATATACACCTATACTTAAGGTTGGTTCACATTTAAATCGATACCAGTGCTGGTCCGGTCCCTCAAATTCGGTACCGTTACCTAAACGGTACCTTTTTCGGTACTTTACTCTCTGTAATAATATTAATTTTAATTAATAAAATGTTGCTTAGGGGAAAAATTTGCCTGACTTACTCTTTACAAACAACATGTTTTAGGAGTTCTGCTTTAGCCTACAGCCTAATGTAAGCATTATTGA
>JAODTR010007339.1:0-10315 GCA_025399935.1 Amblyopsis rosae | reverse complement strand
TTAGCTGTATTTACTAATTCTGAAAGGGTATAAAGGGACACCATATCTAAATGCACAAGTATATCCGCGCCATTGACCATTTCGTCTTCGTTTATTTGACTAAAATGATTTGAGTGGAATGGAGTTGAAGCCATAATTTCTTCTCGTATTGAGTCAATTTTATTAGTAAAGAATGTCATGAAGTCAGTAGCTGTGAGAGCTAGATTAGCAGGAGACGACCGCTTCTGAGTAAATTCTGCAACAGGAATCTTGGATTAGTTGTATTAGTCCTAATTAACATTGAGTAGTAAGAAGTTTTTGCTGCCGAAAGGGCTTGTTTGTAATTTAATAAACTATCATTCCACGGTTTATAGAAGACATTTCGTTTTGTTGAACGCCATTTTCGCTCTAGTTTTCTATTTATTTGCTTAAGCAAGCGCAACTCAGCTTTAAACCATAATAAGGATATCTCTATTTCATTAGTATCAACATGTTTCTGAACTAGAATACCTTCTAGCACACTGCTACTGTCCAACAAGCCCTGACATCCTGTCATTTGTCATCCGCTGTGTCAACGGGCCGCCCATTAGGGGTGGGGGCATGTCAGTTGAAGGATGAGGTCTCATTGAAGCCTCAGTTGGCGCCACAAAAGCCTTTATCACACCTAAACGGCTGCATCTCCCAGCGCTGGATTAAGATTATCACTGGCCATTCAAATGTAACGATGTGGAGAACCAGCCCAAATGCTCTGAGAGGAACAGGGCAGAGATAGACTCAATGTGAATAGCTGAACGTTATGTGGAAGGGTTGGGGGGTGGTTTTTCCCTTTACTGTGATAATAAATAAAAATGTCAATGTTGTTACTTGCCATGACCTCCTGTAACAAACTATGGTTAAGATCCATCATTTTAATTTGTCTTTAGTTTACAACAGGGTTGCCAACTCATGTGGCGTGGGCCACAGGTTTGTATGTCCTGTCTCATGCTCACATTACAAAATATTGCATTGACTTCAATGCAGCTCGTGCAAACAATACATATTTGTCAAATTTAGTGATTCTCACACAAAGTCAGCCTTAAAAGTTGGCAGCCCTGCATTACACTGTTGAAATAAGCACAGCATGGTTCTAACAATGAGCTTGTCTGTGTCCTCTAGGTGTGATTGGCCTCTCGACCACAGCCCTGGACTAATCAGGAGCGCAAAAGAAGACAATGGATAAGTCCACGGAGTCTGCGTGAGGATGTCGTCTAGCTAACCCCGGTGCAAGCCCCTTGCCTCGCCATGCCATGCTAGGAAAACACTGTGTGCCGATCTGATCCCCCCCCCCACAAATCCCCCCTTTTTTGCGTTCTCCTCACCTCAACCCATCGGCTTGACTCCACTTTTTGCCCAGGCGGTAACCGTGGCGATATGACTAAAGGAGCCTTGATGCCGGACTCTTGGGTGAGCTCCAGCCCACCCCGCTACAGCCCAGCCCAGTGGGCGGTGTGGCTGTTGGGCCTGGTGCTGCACCTGGCGCTGTGCTCCTGCCAGCGCGTGGACCTCAAGCACCCGCTGGTAACCACGGGCTACGGCAGGCTGCGCGGCGTGCGCAGGGAGCTGAACAGCGAGGTGCTGGGCCCGGTGGAGCAGTACTTGGGCGTGCCCTACGCCACGCCTCCCATGGGCGAACGCCGCTTCCAGCCCCCCGAGGCGCCGGGCTCCTGGCAGGAGGTGCGCAACGCCACCCACTTTGCGCCCGTGTGCCCCCAGAATGTGCACGGGGTGCTGCCTGAGATCATGCTGCCCGTGTGGTTCACGGACAACCTGGATGCGGCGGCAAGCTACGTTCAGAACCAGAGTGAAGACTGTCTGTATCTCAACGTCTATGTGCCCACTGAAGACGGTGAGTCTAACATTGGATTAGATTAGTTTGGATTATATTATATTATAGAATATTTTGGCCTGGGATTTCTTCTTTTTTTCTATTACTAAATCACTCAAATTGCTGTGATTATTCTCAATTAAACCTATTTTCTTCTAGTAAAGCAGATTGCCGAGACTCTACTGTAGTAGTAGTGTCACCAATAGTGTCACCAAGTCCATCGTTCTTTTTTTTCTGTCTTTTATTATGTTTGCTTTATAGACTTTAGACTTTATTTTTATGTATTTGTTCTATGACTTTCTGCCACTAGATGTCACACTAAGCGCAGCAGCATCTCAGCCAAACAAATCCTGTGTGGGCAGCAAGTGGGGCAGTGGTAGAGCGGGGCGATAGGTGATCAAGAACTTGCTGGTTCGAACCCCGCTAACTCCTCAACAAGTGTCGAGGTGTCCTTGAGCAAGACACCTATCCCTAACTGTTTCCGATGGTCAGGTGTCTCCTTGCATGGCTGCCATCAGTGTATGAATGTGTGTGTCTGAATGGGTGAATGTGAGGCAAATAATGTTAAGCACTTTGGATAAAAGTGCTTTATAAATGCAGTCAATTTACCATTTACACTCATGTGCTACAGTATACTAACATAGCACAAGCCCAGCTAGGTCAACAATTAACTGATGAAGGTGGATTACAACACAGAGGAGTGTTTTTTGTTCTCTGCTCAGGTCGTAATTATTCTTCTACTATTCACATATAAACTAGTAGTTGTTTGTTACTACTGTAGCTGAAACATTTCCTTTAATGTCATATAGTGATCGCAGTTGCGAAAACATGCAGACTGTGTTACTATTCTTAGCTATGCTAAGGTTAGGTAGCTTGAAATGCTGAATGTGTGTGTGTTTTGGTGTTTTTTTAACTGACCCGGTCCCTTGCAAACATGTCGCATATTTAGCAGAATGTTGCTGCTTCTATGGCAACAGCCTCTTTTTATGATTATCTCCCTCTCTGCTCTACCTTAAAGGGATAGTCAAGGGAAATCAGTCATTTGAGTCTTAGCATGTCATTAAAGGATGTAGAGCCTTAATATAAACACATACAAACTCTGAAAATCAACTTCCATTTAAATCGCAAAATATTCCCTATATTTATTTCACTTTCTGTCTGACCAGCGATTTTCTGGGTGGAGTTAACTCGAGCGTGGGGACATCATGCCGCTCCTGGACTATAAAACGTGTCACGATAAACGGCACTTTGCGTTTGAGTCTGACTGCCTACTGCAGCTTCTGTAGTAAATTTTTACTATCTGAAAGATACTCTGAACTAACCATTGTGACACAACTTTGATTATACATGGATATTTGGCTGTTTCTTCAGGTGCTTCTATCTTCTGACTGTTCATATGTTTTACTGAGCCAATCGCACCTGCTTAAAGACGGGCCATTGCAGCTAGCTAGACGAGTGAGTTACACCACTTAAGAATGTTGCGCAATAGCCTAGAGTTGAAAGGGGAAGGGGGGTATGGGGGGACATTATGGACACGCCCATTCAGCCCTGAGCCCTTTGCATGTAGCGTTTTTTGTCATAATGTTAACACACTTATTATTTATTTTTTATTATTATTTATTTGGTTGATGCATTATAAATATATTCCTCTGCAATATATTGGGAATATTTCTGCACCTTGTAACCTCTTTCCCATCTCTTTAACCTTTCTGGCCGTCCAGACCATTTCAACATGTGGTACAGAAGCATATAGCAGCCACAGGTAGATGGCTGCTATGAGCGTTCATGCATACATAATGTGCACGCTCTCGCGCAGTGACACAGCAGCGAGAGAGAAGAGAGCGGGTCTCGCCTGATGCGTGGATTCTTTATCAACTCTTTCCTGCTTGCCATATATTTAACTGCCGCTGGCCAATTCAAGACAGCCAGGCCATAAAGGACATCAGACCACAAACAAATCTTTCAGACTTCCCAGTGACCAGTCAGTGCCTGGTCGTAGCCTTAACATTATTATATAGCATTTTTAAATAATGGAAAACGTGCTGCATCAATAGACCTGGCCAGATATACGTCATTTTCATTGGTATTTCTGAACGAGTGTTTGAATACTCGTTCTCAAAACCACTCAATGTGTTTTATAACCTGTTAATAAAAATCTAAGCGGGCTTTCAATTTGTGCACACGACTGTAGGCTACAATAGCAGGTACAATCAACGCCTATTTTGTCGGACTACATACAGTACTGTACTTAGAATGTTTAATGTTCTATAAAGACCACCAATAACCTCCACCAATAATATCCACCAATAACTCAGTCCACTGATCAATCTCTGTCAAACATGATCTTGTTACATTGAAAAGGTACAGACAATCTAATGTAGCAAATGATTTAGTCCAAAACACATTATTACATTTATAAATACTGCAGGACTGCCATGCATTCATTTAATATAAGATGGCAGATTTAATTTTCCTTACATTCTGTCAAATCGATAGCTACTCTAGTTTGCCCGTTAGCCTAGCTCCCAAAATAGCCACTCTATTCTGCAAGGCTTCGACTGACAGATGACTGACATTGAACCAATAGGAGCAGAATACAAACTGCATTAGCCAATGACAGTCCTTGTTTAAAGGAGAGCCAGTCTCTCTGCTTACAGACAAAGCTAGTTGAAACCGAATGTGTTGGTTAGGCAAATGGAACTGCAATCGAACATATGAATTTTTTCTTTTACCTAGAAAGTATTAGTCACAGGGCAAATGTGCATACATAGGATACAAATATAAGAATATTCAAATTCCAAAATTGAAAACCGAATACCCATCAAACGAATACCTGAGTATTCTCAGCCAACCCTAATCATATTATATTGGATTGATTGGATTAGGTAAAGTTCAATTAGATAAGATTGAACATCTACATGCCAAGTGAAGACGGTGAGTCTAGTGTGTCTAATAAGAGATTGGACAGATTAATATATATTTATAGCGATGATGAGGTTAAAACAATCAAAAAATATTTCCTTCCCATTGTCTCTGCTGGCAATTCTCACAATTGATAACATTTTATAGTAAAATGAAAGAGATAGGAAAGAGGTTACAAGGTGCCAATATATTGTAGAGGGATATATTTAATATACATCAACCAAATAAATTATAATAAAAATAAATAATAAGTGTGTTAACATTATGACAAAAAAACTCTACATGCAAAGGGCTCAGGACTGAATGGGCATGTTCGTAATGTCCCCCCACACCCCCTCCCCCTTTCAACTCTAGGCTATTGCGCAACATTCTTAAGTGGTGCAACTCAGTCGTCTAGCTAGCTGCAATGGCCGGTCTTTAAGCAGGTGCGATTGGCTCAGTAAAACGGTGTATTTCTGAACAGTCTGAAGACAGAAGCACCTGAAGAAACTGCCAAATATCCATGTATAATTCAAGTTGTGTCACAATGGTTAGTTCAGAGTATCTATCGTGACACTTTTTTCTTTTTATAGTCCAGGAGCGGCATGACGTCCCCACGCTCGAGTTAACTCCACCCAGAAAATCGCCGGACAGACAGAAAGTGAAATAAATATAGGGAATATTTTGCGATTCAAATGGGAGTTGATTTTCATAGTTTGTATGTGTTTATATTAAGCCTCTACATCCTTTAATGACATGCTAAGACTAAAATTGCTGATTTCCCTTGACTATCCCTTTAAAATGTTCAAGCTTTAATCTGAAATCGAGTTTACATACAGTATGTCAGCACAGACATGTAATCTCTGAGCCAAAACCTTTATACTATACTTTATACTATGTATTACTTGTTTTGACTCCTGCTTTGTCTGCATTTAATGGATACAATTTGAATCCTTTATATACTATAAATGCAAAAGGTTACAGGGTTTATAATGTAGTATAAGAATTAACTGGATGATTTGAATGTTAATGCTAAGAACAAGCTTGGCAATTTGTCTTTGCCAAGGTAATCAATGTAGCTGATTGTAAGCTAAATCCAAATGGTCCAGAGCAATGTATCTTATGTTTTTCCATTTATTGATGCAGCATGCCATCAAAGACAATTTAAGTATGCCTGTTTTGTATTATTACATATGCTATAAAGACATAAATGAGACTTGCCATGACATGACTTGTGTTATAGTGCTCACAGAATCTCACTATTTGTTAGCTGTGTGAAACACACACTATTATACTGTATCAATATTTGTTGTTGGGAATTGGACAGGAACTCTTAGAATTATTATACATATAAAAGGTTTCCATGGCAAGCCCAGCATGTGTAGTCTACTTTATGTTCTAATATGGCGTGCTTCTCTGCAAATATTTTGCCGAGACCTGTCCACACACTGTACTGTGACTCTTCCATGGAGCACATATTGCACAATGAACAGTTTGACAAGGCCCTCTGCTATAGTTTTCATCATATCAACTTTTTTGTCAAACAGAAGCCAAATTGAATACTTACAAATGGCTCATTTAAGTGGAGCTGTTAAACAGCAGCAAATACGTCTCATGTGAATGCTATAGTTAAAATCACACGCTGGAATTAAACGTCTCTACACAACAATATTTTAAACATGTATACAACACACCGACATCAGACACACGGCCATTTCCAAACAAATCAATGTCCAGTATAGGGAGATGCAGGTGATGACGACAGGATACACTGCAGGTACATCAGGCATTAGTGCTGTGTGAAACCAAACCTACTCTGATCAAATGCATACAAAGTAACGAATATGGACTTTCAGGTGTGAAAACACCCTTTACCTCCTCATCACCAGTGATTCTCCTCCCCTCCTGTCCTGTCCTCTATCATGTTGGGGGTCCTATCAGGGTGCAGCTATGGCGTAGGGTGGGGTCACGTTGGGGTCCTATCAGGGTGCAGCTATGGCGTAGGGTGGGGTCACGTTGGGGTCCTATCAGGGTGCAGCTATGGCGTAGGGTGGGGTCACGTTGGGGGTCCTCCCTGCTGGGTGCTTGTAGCTTGTTCAGTTCAGCTGCTTGTGACGCACACCTTTGTCTCCACAGGGAGAGCAAGAGGGAGCACCACGCCATCCCACTCGTGTTTCCTCAGACCACCTCAGCCAAAGGGTGAGGGCACGTCTGTCATTTTTATGGCTGCCACTGCAGCCATTTACAGTGCTCTTTATTAAAAAGCATATTTCACTAGGCAAGATGACTCTGACAGAATACTGCTGGAGGAGAGGAGAACAGAGAGCAGAGGAAATAAGTAGAAGACAGGGGAGATGAGAGGAGGAAGCCCTCTTTGGGTCTGTGAGACCCCTGGTCAGGCAGGCAGGTCACCTCTCAGTGACGTACAGTACTGCCACTGCCTCCCTCCACCCTGCTGCTCACATGCACAGCTTGTGTCCAGGCCACAGGCTCATTGGGCTGCAGCATACTGTATACTGCCCTGGGGTCCAGTGGCACAGCGTTAAGCTTCAGACAAACCGCTCATGTCGGTCAGTGAATTTTATTGGCCACCAGGTTGTTGGCCAATTGTTGTTGAGAGTTGTCTCAAGTGATACGTACATAATTCTTAAAATTTTGAAATGTGCATATCATATTTGCAGATAAAATACAATCAATAAAAAAACCTACATGTTGACAAATGCACGTTAACCAGCGTCTGGTTTGCAGTACGTTACGGAAATGCAGGAATTCCCCTGCTTGGCCCCTCGTCAGAGTTGGAGCTTATTGTAGTCTAGAAATAATCACAGCAGTTACACAAAACACCCATTGGCAATGAGTGGACAATGTAGCCTATATTATTTTGTCTCAATGACGCTTTAATACTGAACAAGGGAATAAACTCATTATTATATAGTTCTACAACTCAATTGTGTCCATCGATCAGATCGTCCGTACAGCCTTCATGTTGCTAAGTGTCCGGTGCTTGCTCATTGACTTGGTTGTCGAGGAGGTGTCGGCGGTTGCGCCTTATGGTCCGTCCGTCATTGGTCTTGATGTGATAGCTTTGTGGAGTCTCTGCAGATTGGATAACTGTTGCTGGTTTCCAACTGCCATCTCCATGCTGGCAACGGATGGGCACTCCTGCGTGCAGCATTGGCAGAGATCTGGCAGATCTGTGTGCTGTTTCTGTTGCGTGTGACATCTCTCCCTCCTTGCTCGCACAACACTCTGAAGGGCAACCTGAGGTCGTAACTGCAATGCTGTAGCGGGTAATATGGAGTGCAGTCTGTGACTCATTAGGTGTTGGAGATTTGAGGCCATCGACAGGTGTGTTTCTGTACTCCAGCAGGCTGAGGTATGGGTCCTTCTTGTCCTGTCTAGCCATAGGTGAGTATCCGCTTAGCCGTCTGAAAGCTTTTTCGGCTAGGCCGTTATTCTGGGGATGACGATGGCTCGAAGTGACGTGCTGGAAACGCCATGCCTCTGCGAACTGCTGGAATTCACTTGAGTTGTAACATGGCCCATTGCCGTAGATTACGTTATTTGATATGCCAAAAAAATTGCTTTCTCAATTTGGGTGTAATTCTTTTCTGTGTTGTTGAGTAACTTCGATATATGTGTCTGGTTTGCCTTCCGGCATGATACCTGAAGTGTCACTTTGTGAGGTCAAAATAAGCCAACACTGGGCCCGGTTCAGCTGTGATAGTCTCTTTCATTTGTTGAAACGCCATTTCATGCTCTATGCTGAACTTGGTGTCGCGTTTTAGCAGGTCTCGAGTGGTGCAGTTACCTCAGCTAGGTTTGGAGTGAATCTGGCAAGGTGGTTTACCAGGCAGAAAGTTGTTTCTAGCTCTGCCTCATTTTCTGATCGCTTTAAGCTTGAGAGGGTCTAGTTTCAGGCCATTGGCTGTGAGTCTATGTCCAAATTAACTCTGCTGAGCATGGCTCTGAGGTTGCGGTCATGCTCCTCTTTTGTCTTGCCGAACACAATGGGCCTCATTCACCAACCGTTCTTAAGAACAAATTTGTTCTTAAACCCCACTTATGTAGTTTTCACGAAGAATCTGGCATTCACCAATGTTTTCTTATTTGGGATTTGTTCTTAGGTAATAACACAATCTATGCACACTCAAGAGCACTCTTACGCACAATTGAGAGGCGACATGTTTGGACAAAACAAGTGGTTATACCGTCTAATTTAAAATTGTATATTTCTGTCCTTTATAATTTTATTACTAATTATTTTAATTACGTTACACATAATTATGTGTTTGTTTGTGTTAATAAATACACACTGCACTTACACTTCTGGTCATTTATGATGCACTTTCAATTGCCATGATGCTGCAAAATGTTGCAGATCGTGCCCTGAGGAGGGAACACGTCCTGAGAGTGACGAGTACCTGTTGGGATGCTTTAGGCTACCAAGAGCAGTCCTCATGGATATTTGTAACTATTTGGAGCTTGCACTGCGGAGCCATACCACACGCTCTAACCCTGTGTTTTGAAATGTGTTTCTTTGCCTCAGATTTCAGATCAAACCATTTCTTTTTAACTTTATCAGTTCTGCGCCCTTCTCTGGATACAGCGTTTACTGCATGAGTAATTGCATTCCATGTATCGGTTTTACTTGCTGCTTTGTATCCACTGCTGACACTACTAAATATCATGTCTCGTTTTCTCTAACTTCTTGCAGCAGTACCTCCATTTCAGAATTATTCAAGTTTATCTTTCTTTTGGAGTCGAAGCCTCAACTGCCTTTACCGCGTTGTTTGACATTTCTCTAAGTGTGCACACGGCCCTGCCATCTCATGCTCTTTAATGGGAATTAACGTGGCGTTTACCTATGCTAAACAAGAGCAATGGGCACAAGCTTTCAATTTACGAAGACATTAAGATTAATGATTCTAAGAACGCACCTGCGAACAATTCTGCTATTTAAGAAGACGTCGTGAATCAGACGTAGACATTTCTTAGGAACTTTCTTAAGAACAAATTTAAGAAGAAACTTAGGAAGATATTGGTGAATGAGGCCCAATGATGTCGTCAACGATGCAAGCCACTGCAGCGTTACACTCGTCAGGACAGGTGGAACGGTTAACTAATATATTTTAATACAAACAACACTAACACATCTCCATACACACAAGTAAGAACCCGCAGGGGGGAAAGGCACAGCATCTCAATATAAGCATGCGGTTCATTACAGGACAGAAAACAGGTGCGAGGATAGGGAGAGGAAGGGCTGCCACAACGCCCCGGCCGGCGGTTAGCGCCCCAACGTGGCAGCGCGCCTGTGAGAGGACGGCCCGATCACACCCCCGGACCTGGGTGTGACAGCCACTCCATCAAGGCCCTCGTGTGTCTCATCAATTCTCCTTTGGAACTAGTCCTGGGCAGACACGATACCAAAAGGGAGCCATAAAAAATGATATCTGCCATATATGGTGTTGAATGTAGTGAACAGTGAAGAGTCCTCATGGAGTTTGATGTTCCAGTAGCCTGATTTTGCATCCAAGATACAGAAGTATTGTGTTTAATTTATATATA
>JAODTR010007338.1:0-10316 GCA_025399935.1 Amblyopsis rosae | reverse complement strand
GGGTCCCTTGCTGAAGCTGCTGCCCCCGCGACCCGACTCCGGATAAGCGGATGAAGATGGATGGATGGATGGACTTACCAAAAAACTTCATGCTTCCGTCCAGTCCAACAATGTTTAGCGATAAATTGCACACATGCATAATATAAGCTACTTCACAGTCAATGCAGTTTAAAAATAAATAGTTCATTAATCAGAGTTAGAAATAATCATGATATTGATTTAAATGAATTTCACCCAGCCCTACAAGAAAGAGTGATCTTAGCTTGTTCTTTGTGTGTTTTTATGAAAATGTGGATAATAAAATACATTTTAAAAGCGTCTATCGTTTTCCGAATTTTATCATGCACTGGTCTGGTGTCGGTTTTGACTCAGTCTCGCACTGGCCTGGTCTTGGCCTTTACTTGGTCTCGACTCGTCAAAGTCTTGTTCTTGTCTCGGTCTCGAGACACTCTGGTCTAGGTCAAGATTTGGTCTCGGATTAGGCGGTCTCGACCACAACACGGTCAATATAGAAACAGACACACTGTCTGTCTTCATCCTGACAGACAGGTGTGAGAGAGTGTACATTATTTGAATGTGTTCTTATAAATCAAGGCGTGCAACATACATCAGTGTGAGGCCAGATGCTGATGTCTGTATGTGTATGCACACTCCTCTGCACGCCTGCCTGCTAAAGGAGCAGTGCCTCGAACGTGACCCCATATGCAGCCCTTCCACATGGCTAGTAACAAAAGGCCTTCAATCCATACAGATGAATATTTCATGATGTAAAAGTGTGTGTTTTACATTACCCAATCACCTTCCTCTATCTCTCTCCACTGCCTGCCACCGCTTTAGTCATTCTTTATCTCTCTGCCTCAAACTTTATGTCAGTCACACTCCCATAGTCATTGTTCACTCTTTACCCATAGTTTGTTTTTGCCGTCCTGTCCTCCTGTTCTCACTTCCTCCATCTCCTCCCTTATCCCCGACACATCCATTTCCTCCACGTCACGTTCTCTCCCGCTCACTGCGTGTCTGTCAGAAGCGGGGCGTGTATTTGGCATGCACGAAGAGGCTGTGTCGGCGCGGCAACACTGATCTAATCAGAGTCAAACAGCGGTGCACAGTGGAGCAGAACACCAAGGTGCAATGAAACGCTGACTGTTCCCTATCAGCTTTATGTCCAAATAAAGCTTTAGTGTCAGCTCAAACGCGGTCGGCGAGAAGACTCGCTCATACTGTATTGTGTGCAGGATTGGGAAAGGAACTGATTACATGTAAAAAAAAAAAAAAAAAAAAAAGTAACTGTAATTCATTACGGTTACCATTTTAAACTGGAATCATATTACAGTTTTTTTTTTTAAGATTTGATGATTACTTCTAGGACTACTTTCAAATTTAAAAAGAAATTTGCAGATGAAAAATGCATAAAACAATCATCTGTTCTCTTACTAAACTTTCATTAACATCAATAAATAATTTAAAGAAAGTCCTATTTTAATCTAATCCCTTGAGCAACAAATAGTCACAACAATAGAAAGATTTGGCCCTGCCAACGCTGTACATTGCACTGGATGGCATTTCAAAGAACAATGTTTAGGCGTGAAGTAATCTAAAAGTAATGGAAATTAATCAAATTATGTTACTAAATTTTGGTAATCCAAAAAACTGGCTCTCGCAGGACACAGCACTGGCTAACTGCGTCAGTACCCGCCTACTTGACAAGCGAGGGGTTTTGATTGACATGCAGGACGACCAACTACGTAACTCAATGACCACGTCGGACGTTAAACTTGCAATGAGGAAAACTAAACAACAGGACTCTGGCTGTTTACAGGTCTTGTAAATCTGTACAACTTGTAGGCTACGGTTACTGATTAAAATACATGTTTAAATTAAAATGTGTAAATAAAGCACTGCGCTATCGATGCACCGAAAATTTCGGAGACATACTTGTGCGTGACAATGTGAAAGCCACTGGTTATCGAAAGAATTACTTCCGGAAAATCCGAACATCACGTGTCGAGCTTACGACGATATATGTATCAGACTTTCAAGCAGTTGCATATGTGACTGGCTGAGACTAGGTAATTAGTAACTGACTAACGGATTACATTTAAAAAGTAACCTACCCAACCATGACTGCATGTTTTAAAGTATTTTCACAGGTGGTACTCAGACGACACTAACAAGACAACAGCACACATTTGACAGTTTGGAACAAAGACAAAGATTGTCTGGGAAGCAGTCAGTAGTAATGAGACAGCGGAACATGCAGGTCACATGCCCAATGCAGCTATTTCTGCCAGTGTCAGAGAGAGGTTGGCATACTGAATTCATTAACAGTAGTCTCTGAGTGGCCGTCCAGTCAGACTCACACTCACAGACTGGCTACTCTGTTAGCTTGAAATTATGTGGGATATTGAATTATGGGTGGAGCAAGGGAGTTGGGTTACAGATCAATGCACATGCTCCTGCCAGTGTGTTGCTGTTGGCCTTTATCAAATCAATTCCACCATAGCCACAGAACAAACAGACATCGTGATGACAGTGTATCCCAAAATACCAATAGAGCCACAACATATGTTTATGTTATGTAGAAAACAACAAATAGCAGTATAGGCTAAACATTTGTTTTAATGAGTTAGAATTAAATGTACTGTTTGTGTTGGAGCAAAATGGGTTAAAGGGCAAACCCTGCTAACTCCTCACCAAGTGTTGAGGTGTCCCTGAGCAAGGCACGTAATCCTTACTGCTCCCGGTGGTCAGGTAGTGCCTTACACGGCCGCAATTAGCATTGTTGTATGAATGTGTATGTGAATGAGTGAATGTGAGGCAGCAATGTACATTATATAGCACTTTTTTACATTATATAGCACATTCCAGCCACTCAAAGCGTTATATGAATGCAGTCCATTTACCATGTACTTATTGTACAATATTGAGGTCACATGGATGTTTTACTGTAGCATGTACTATGTATTTTTGCAATAGTGACATGGGGCCTCATGTATCAACATTGTGATATGAAGTGTGATCAAAATTAATGTGACGTGAGAATGTGTAGAGCGCACTGCAAAGTCTCGAGCTGCCGTGAGAATGTGCGGAGCACACCGCAAAATCAATTCTGTCTCTCTAACGTGCCGATTTCAAACGGAAAAAGTACCAAACCAACCAAATATGTGTCCCTTCCAGTTACTATAAAATAAGGCAACATGGCGTCAATGAAAAAAACATATCCGATGACCACAATCATAGAATAATGCGGTTTAATGTTTAACATCAGAAAAGCCAAAACCCAAACGTTAAATGCCATCAACTGTATGTATATTTATGTAAGCAACATAATGTCTGTGTGTCAAATGAATTAAAAGTCAACTTGAAATAAAATATATATTAAAAAATAAATAATAAATAATATAAAGCTTCCGTCCCCATCGGGACGCGAACCCCGCTCCCGCGGATTACAAAATGATGGCCTTAGCAAGGAGCCCAAGGGATCTCTATAATTCATGCTCACGTTTATGAGGTGTCGGCAAGTGAGATTTAAGAGTAGACTACTGCACAGCGTTAACCGGCTGGCCATCGTTATATAGGCCTACTGCATAGCCACCCACTCTATATCGCCATTGTGCGCACCCCGGCTTACTGCCCACAAATTAAGTATCTTACTCACTGTGCAAGAAGATCACCATGAGCTGCAATTGTCTCTGTTTAAGAAAATGTGCTGTTGCCGAGAATCCATGAGGTAATTACGCACAGATCCATGCACCGGCATTTACTTTTTAACCAGTTCTAATTCATCACTTATGTTACTTGTCCAATATCAGTCTGCTATATTCTTTTTATCTCTTTCATAGTATTGACAATGTCTTTCTATGATTACAGCCACCCTTTTTTCCTGTGAGCTCAGCTGCCACACTCTCAACTCTTCTCTTTATCAACTTTGATATCCGACTATTTCTTTATAGTTTCTGACGTGGTACGGTTCTCGGAACCCGATGTATTGACTGCTGTAGTCATTTGCTACTCCGATGACTTTCTTTTATTGCTGATACCAAGGACAAACTTCCAAATATAAAGATCCTTGCCTCCACCTCAAAACGTGATCAATTTGATTTTCTATTTATTATCATTTGACAGTGACAATCAGAGCAGATGATAGCAACATTACCGGAGAACTAGAAAAAAGGTTGATTTAATTAAGTCAATTGTCGCCCAAAGAGGCAGTGCATCTCATGCATGTTCTACCTCACCTAAATGTTGGTGGCCAAGCATCCAATAAATTGAATGCACCCCAGCTACCCACCGGGATTTCATTCAGTAAGCTAATAACTCTTTCACTTCATCTGTTGAGTGCGGGTTACTTGTGTTGTTGGTTCATGTGTTAATCGTCTTTTACAACAACTGTAACAAATAATTTCTCTGTGTGCGTTTATTGTTCTGCTTGTGGTTCAGTATTAAGGTTCATTCGGGTTCATCTGCACTTGCATCGCACTATGGAGGCAAAACATAAATCCATGAGGTCTTTTAAATACATTTTATTTTAGATTCTAAAACTATTGATATCAACTCCGACCACATGCATGCGTGCACCACCCAGGTATAAATGTTCAGTAAGAGGTGATACCAGAGACCTTACAGTAAGAGGCGAGACCTGAGACCTTACAGTAAGAGGTGAGACCAGAGACCTTACAGTAAGAGGCGAGACCAGAGACCTTACCTGTAGTACTCCACATAAGCAGCCTGGTCGGCGGCGGCGGCCAGGTCAACGTGAGCCTCCTCCCAGTCGGGCAGGCCCAACAGTTGCTTGATGACGCTGTCCACCATCTGCTGCATGAAATGCAGTGTCTGCACGTAATCGCTCCGCGTGGCAAAGATTTCGTCCAGCCTGGCCAGGTGCTGATGCAGGCCCCTCTGCATGCTGCCCATAGTGCCTGCCACCTGCAATGAACAACAGCGAGCGTCTGTAAGGGAGACACCAGCTCAACATGGGGTCAAAGGAGCGCGCCAAACAAAACAGAGGTCGTCGTCTCGGCAAGGAGAGCCGGGCCATTTAAAAAGGAAACCGCAATATGTCCACCTTTGACCCCAACATCTGAGGAGAGGCTTACCTTTTCAGTGGAGCTGCGTGACAAGCAAACGCGTAGGAGTGTAGCGGCAGCGTGCATGAAAGACTGTAACAATCAAAAGTAGGTCACTACACATTTCAAATCTGGATCGGACCACCAGTATAAGGAGTCGAGGGCAGAAAGTGTACGCACCACTGCAGACTCACAATGTTTCATTCAAAAATACAATACACAGTATTTCATCTCTGACAACTCTGCCCTGGTGTTATCATGGTATTTAGACAGTTCCTTCTGTACCCATACAGATGTTCACTAGCCAGTACAAGTGGTCACATCTGCAACTAAACGTCCTATCAGGACTGCTGTTGTCTTCTAAGGGTGCAAAAGGCACAACGCTGAACATTCTGGAAAGACCAGCATTATTCATTACACAATATTTCCCTAAACAATGTCTGTTACAGTCGTGTCGTTTTTGTATTTTCGCTCACCCTGCTCAACACAGCAAATCAAAGACACAAAGAACAGACTTTAACTGAATGTGCACTTCCTTTTCTCCAGGCTTAACTACAGCATACTCACTTCCAAGAAGAATCCGTTTACAAGGAAGTGGGTTTCTCAGACACATCCTGCTGTTTGACCATTTTAAAAGGGTTTTTTAAATGCCTGCATTCAGTCAGAAGTACTTGGCATTCACAAGAGAATTGGCCCATGTAGGAACCATGTTTGTTAGGGAGAGGGCATTGGTAATTGCTGAGCAGTGGATGAGAGGTTGAGTGGGAGTAGTGTGCTGGCTTTGTATTCTCCATGTTAGGCTGCCTAAGGCCACAGCAGAGGAGTATTGGAAGGGGACCATGGGACAGTGGCCTGTTAAGACTGAATGATGGGCAGACAAGACAGGACAGAAACAAAAGTGCGACAGGGGACTGCACAAGAATTAAAAGGCTATGGGGTCAGGAAGGGGATAATAGCAGTGAGTTAACATTAATGCTGCAGTGTCTTAAGGACTTGTTCTGAAACCGGCTATTTTTAAAACAGATCCAGAAGGACTAAAGAGCAGAGACAGCAAAACTGCCTTACAGTGACAACCACTATCTACTTTTGATCTAGTAGTAAACGTTAATATTTGTAGAGGAAACAGACAAGGTGACAAATTTAATTTCCAATGCAAATGATTCCCTTCAATTAGTTGTCATTTTCTTATCCTGAGGCGCGTATGTGACACTCACTGTCACTCAGTAGAGTTTCTGCAGTGTTTGGAAAAGCACAGCAAATGCTGGGCCTCAAGCTTGCATTTTGGTGTTTGTGTGTGTACATGGTTTTATCACACCAACAATACAGCCTCATCACCAGTACTCAGATTGGAGAGATGAAAGCCAAGATGAGAAATGGAGGGTCTGTATCGTTATCACAGAGAACCAGGGGGAGACAGCCCATTCTGCTAATCTCACAAGCGTCTCGGTGTGATCCTCGCACAGTGGAATGGTTTTGGACGGTTTCTGATGAGGGAGATGCAATCCACCACCCCCTCCCCCTTCTCTCAGTCTCAGCAGCAAACATGCAAGCAATTTAAAGCAGGGCATGGTCAGAGTAGCGCAATCTCGCTCTGGGATATTTATCTGAACTTGCTGGTGAAAGAAAAAAAAAAAAACTTAAACCTTGGCAAAACTATGAAAAGTTACAAACAAGTATGACTGTGACAATTGACAAAGACACTGACAAAGAGGAAATCCAAAATGTGGGACAATCAGACCTGATATCGGTGCTCAGAAATAGATCAGAGATGAAAACAGCTGTTCTATTTCTATTTGAAATGATCCTGTGCTGGCTTAGAACCAATGTGTGTATGGGAGTAGGTGGGTGTTGTTGCTGTTGGGTTAAAAATTAACCGCATACAAAAATACACATTCACTCTCCCACTCTGACTGATGGATACTGCTCAGGAACACCGAATGAAGAGCGGGTGAAGTAACTGGGACATCAGTCTGAAAAGCAGACATTGACACCAAGAGAGCATAATATAACATTAAATGAAAGAAATTGTGAATATCATTCAGTCTTTTTATACAACAGAAATAACACTGTACCACAAGACCGATGCCATCGTCATCAGCACAGATATTTGTCAACTGCTGTCCTAGCAGCATCATTTTCATCTAACCCTTTTAGATGGCAGAGCACTTTAAACCAAAGATGCATTAATTATTTGCAGCCAAAAACCTGGGTTTATGTCAGGGTATTGCTTCTGCTTAATTAAGACACGCAGATTAAACAGATATTACCAGGGGGACTGAACCTCTGATTTCTCTGTAATCTCTGTTTCTGGACAACTGCCAGGACCACACAGATTCCACATATATACACAGTACATATGTAGAGTAGACACATGCTTTTGGTCAGTACCAAGTGGTACAGTGCTGAAAAATGCATCCAATGCTAAACTGCCAAAATCTGCAGATCCTGGAATAGCCACTCCAAAAGCAAGTCAATCCCTGTAGATGCCCACGTTGGCACACCTAAGCTTCGAACCCAATCTTCAGAAAACCTAAAGGTGATGCCACAGAGGGTTTGTCTGTTTACTTATTCGGTCTACTCTATACAGCCTGTGTTAGTCTTGGTTGGGTGCGAATACACAGTAGTGTAACTGAGCCAAGCAGCACAACTGGCAACAATCTCACTACTCCCATCGCCAAACAATAGAGTTATAATTAGCACATCTGAACGGGATATCAATAGCATTACACCATGGTGGAAACATTCCAGTGAGACAGTTTGCCATTTAACACCATTGTAAAGGGTTCCCTGTATGTCTGTCACATTATGCCCCAAGAGCTGACCCATATCAATACGCAGCTAATGTTTCAGATGCAGAAAACTGTATTAACCCCAAGGAGGGCAATTTATTTGCAGTTTACCTCATCCAAACACACACACACACACATATATTCATTGCTACAAAGTGTACAGCACCAGTATTATTAATAAAAAGTAATTTAAAATGATTACTGTCTGAGATTAGTAACCTGATAGCCGAAGGAATGAAGGAGTTGGAGTATCGGATAGTTCTCCTCCGAGGTAGTGACGGTGACTGAAGGCATCTCAAATCAGAAGACAAAACCCTGGAGTGTGTTACACTCTCAGTATGTGTTCCTTAGAGTGTGTATGTGTGCTTCTTAAAGTGAGTGTGTGTGTGTGCGTGCGTGCGCGCGTGTGTGTATTACGTGAACACATCATATGCATATGGTCCAGACAAGAACTAACCTGTCTCCAACGGAAGCACAGCCTCTATTGACAACAAGATTTTTCTCTTTTATAAACTCTCAAGTCTTTAGACGAAGACTCACTCGTGAGGACTTTGCATAGGGCTAAAAGGCATTTTGCGAAGGCCAAAGCGTTCCTTGTCATGAGGGAGAAGCTGCTCAATGCGATGTTCACTGGTGGAGCTGCCAATCGGGCGAGCTAGCGCTGGCTTTTGTTCTTCTCGGCCCAGGGCTTTGTCTCCTGGGCTCATGGCTGATTATGTGGGGGGAGTCTGGGAACTGTGTGTGACACACTGGGCTCTTTGTACTGATCACCATAGGCTCTTTAACAGTCCACAACAGCAAGTAATGAACTTGAACGCGTGCATGCGTCCACGCGCACACTCACACACATTTGGACACATTTGATGTTAGAGAGAACCATAAAACAAAAGCTTTGTATCTCGAGCACTGATAACGCTGCTGCACAGACAAGTGCTATGCAACATTTAAGTTGGGATGGAACTAGTGTACACAAGCTCCTATCCAGTGCAGCTGTAGCCGGTCACATGATCTGTAAACCTGCAGTGCTTAACATGACGCCATGTGTAGTAAATGGATGATTGTTACATTTGAAAATGCAGCCAAGCATTTCTGACTTATCTGCCCAGTGGTCACAGACTTCCGACGTACTTTGTTTTAAATAATTTATTTAACTAATAAAAAGGTAAAAATCTCAATAAAATCTGGATCAGTTTATCATTTTTCCTGATCATAGTTCTAACATGAAGAAGAAGAAAAAAGTTTACTTTAAGTGAATGTGTGAGAGGCACTGTTGAGTGGCAGATACAGTATACCAAGACGTAAATCAACATGAACTCAAGAGAGTTAATCCCCAGTGCATGCGCCACTGCAATGTGAAAGTAAAGTTACCGCTGCGCTGCCAAGAAAGGAAAACCAGCTCCAGATGGAGCTGGTTGACTGTGTACTTCATGATGTGGTATTACAATAGTATACGTCTTAGAAACTCTAATCCCTTGTTAAGATTCACCACAAATACAGTAAGTGTAAGGCAATGTTTATAAAATGTGGGTGCACATACCCAAAGGGGTATGTAAAGGTACTTAAGGTTTTTTAAGAATTGTGAAAGTAGTGCTTCAAAACTATTTCTACACATCTGTAGTGGTGAAATGTTGATCTGTTTGACTATTAGTAACCTTTTTAAATGTAAAACTAATAAAATAAAATATACATCTCATATTGAAAGGCAGGTAGTCAAAACAAGCCAAACAAGAGAACCACTGTCGTAAGGTAAACAGGAACACCACACATACAACTTTAGAATACTTCCTTGTCAGGAAATATTGCATACATAACGGCCACCATCTGCTGGTTGCAAACAATACAAGTGTATTGAGCTATTAGACCATGGTCTGCTGAAATGTCCACATCTGCAGCATTTAAATGGAGTGCTGACCTGCTGTGGTAAAGCAGCATATGTCATTTCACATCTAATCCCTCTGGGAGTGTTTAAATCAAGGCCCTTTATTTAAAGATGCATAACGAGCTGTATTTGGGCTCCTCTGTCGGTCATTCGTGTCTCGAAAGTGGCAAATGAGACAGATATAAATAGGTCTCTCACACAGACACACATGCACATATTATTCACGCATAAGTCAAAATGGGCAAAGAAACCGTTAGCGAATCTTTGTTTCTGGTGATGCCTTCACGGTTTGGAGAGCCAGGAGATGCTCCGGTGAGAAGATATGAGTTTGTGGAACGTCGCGGTCAATTTGGAGGAGTGAAAAATCATAAAAGCACAACAAAAACATTTAGAGGCGTGGAAAACGTAATCCTCAGATTACGATGGAGTGCCTACTCCAGGTGGGGAGTGAGTCCTTACCCCAAGTGAAGGAGTTTAAGTACCTTGGGGTCTTGTTCGCGAGTGCGGGGACTATGGAGCGAGAGATTGGCCGGAGAATCGGAGCAGCCGGAGCGGTATTGCAATCGCTTTACCGCACCGTTG
>JAODTR010007337.1:0-31037 GCA_025399935.1 Amblyopsis rosae | reverse complement strand
TGGTTAACAGTGGTGAGCCAGGCAGTGGTATCTAGTAAACCGGCGACGTAGACCGCCTTTGCACAGCAGGGCCAGCATAGGGTGCTGCTGCAGGTAGGGATGTGACATAAAGGAATATCATTACATTTTGAAGGAGTAATAAGTAAATTATGAATTACTATTCCTGAGTAACTTACCTAAGACTGGTAGTAGGTATGGGTGCCTCTGAAGACCTGTAATTGTAAGTCTACTCATTGTAAATTGAGTTGAATAAATGTAATCGGTTAATAATAATAAATAAAGTAACTAATATAAGACTTACTTTGACCTTGAGAATTGTAACATTCCTAACAGTTCTTAACAATAGTAATATCCTGTATTCAGGAATGAGAAGTATCAACATGGCATTTCTGTTATTATATAAGATTACAGGATTAGACTTTATTGTCACTGAAAGAGTACATAATACAAAGACAACACAATGCAGTTTAGAATCAAACCAGGTTGTTCAAATGCAGCATAGAAACAGACATTTTAAATTAGTAGGGGATTTTTACATAAATATATAAACATATACATATTCTAAAATATATTCAATAATTATTACAACTACAACAAATGTTTAAGTAGATTATTTGTATTATTGACCATATATTTCCAACTGTAAATGAAAGGTATTTAAAGGTGAATTTAAAATAAACATATTTATTGCCTCATTGTAATTAACTATCATGTATTAACAATAATCAGTCAGCTAAGAGTTCCCTTATTACATTTTAATCTCATCTTTGATGCATCCCAAGTTAAACAGAGAATGTTACTGTAGATAGAGGTTGACAGTGAGATGACCACTGATGATTAGGAAGGTGTGGCAGCCTAGAATGGTAGGAGACCACACAGACATTCCCGAACGTAACTTTTATATTTCCTACATTCCATCAAGGTCAATCACCCTGTGAATGTGTGTGATTCCTTGTGTGAATGTGTCCATGAGTCTATTGCAAGGTGGGGTGGGGGTGGGAGGGCGTCAGTATCAAAGCTTCCCCTAAGTACAGTCAGTCTGTCCAACACAGCCATGTCAACAGGATATAACTTATCCTCTCAGTTCTGCAGTGCGGTTGGGGCTCGCTGGTACAAGCCAAGTGGTGTGCGTGTGTTGGTGCGTGTGTGCGTGTGCATGAAATATAGTTTTCCATAAGCGGGCTGCCTGGCTTGCCATTATATGCTGAATCGATATCTCCCCGTCTGGCAGATGTGCAACCTTACAGTCAAACTCCAGCTTTGACTTGTCAGCTGCCTGCTCAACTGGTGAAGGTCACCTTCACTTCCTAGAGCCTAGAGATTTAGCCGCCTACTGTATGCACAGATGTTGCTTGAATGAGGTTGTCTTTTCTTTCTTTCTATCTCTCTTTCTGACTAATGCATATTACACCTATAACCACGCTAATTTATTTGACAAGATGGAACTTTTAATAAAGTACAGGCACATAGCCACACCTTTTTCGAGAAACCTAGCTCGTCTCTGACGACTGAAAGATGTAATGACAGATTTGCGAACAGTAGAGGGTATAAGAACCCTTTGAAACTATTTTTTTTCATAATTACCTGGGTTGATCTATTTTCAGTAGGCTATAGAGATATGGAAATTATTTAACAAAATATGGCTACCCTAAAGCACAGATTAGAAAACAGATTTATGGATAGGCTACATGTCAGCATATGTGATATCGGCTATGACTCGAGTAGCAGTACTATTCGCAATAAAAAAACATAATAGTAATCCTAAAGACCTTGTCCACAATAAGCAGCCTAATCTTCAAGATGGTTGTGGAATCGGTCATAGGTGCGCTTCCTGTTAACACTGTAAAGCACTTTCTAAAACAGAATCCGAAGTAGCGACTTCGCGTTATATGGCGCCATCGCTGTTGCATAAATAAATTTGTCATATTTGATCGTATGTAGACTATGTTCAATGAGACATTTAAAAAATAACAGTGTAAGAGTGAATTCCCAACTTGGAGGAGGAACTGAGAACTGTGAAGTTCAGTCTTGTAAAAAGCCACACAAGAATATCTAAACGGCCTGATCTTGACTACTGTATGAGTCATATGAAGTCGGCTTGGGTGGGAGGGTTTGGAGCAACGAGGGCTCGCCTCTTACTGACAGAAAACACCGAGCTGACTGAAGTCGGACGGAGCAGGACATTTCGGTCGGCAGTAGCCTGTTTGCATCCTGGTTTTAAAACTCTCCCGGTAACGGACAGAATAGGCTACAACAAAGACGACGCTACACTGTCCCAGTTCACGTCGGCTGTTTGAGGGTAGGCTATATTGTTACATGAAGTTAGTCACCCGCTCTTTTGTTTCACTTTGATTTTCTTGTGATTATGCGATGTTACGGGTGTTGTCTGGCTATCAACCTAAAGTTTGCTGTGTTTTGTGACATTATGGTTTACGCTCGCTGATGCTAAGCAGTGAGTGAATGATTTCAGTAGCCTACGTGCTAATGACGTGTGGCACCACCGGCTACTACGACGCTGTAGCCTACCGTATATTTCTAAAAGGCATATCTTATTAACCGTCTTAGTGACGAAATCTGGTCATGGTCGCGTCTCTTTAGAAAATGTTAGGCCCACACGTGCTGTACCGGTAACTAGCCTTCTCAAATAACTTACAGAAAGTGCATTAACATTGACCACTTATGTCAGCCTACTACCGTAGCCCACACCTCCAATCCGGGCTGTCGTTCGTCTTTCTTTATAGACGCCAGTCTACGTGACAGACAATAAATTGTTTTAATAATGAAGTAAAATACCTAGTTTAAAAATGTCACGAATTTCATGAAATTTGCCATTTAACATTTAGGCATATTAGTTTGCAGTATTTAATAATTTGAAATTGTGATTTGATTGACATGCTGTCAATCAAACCTATTCGAAGCTGTCTGCTCCTGGCTGGGAAAGTGTCTGTCAGCAAGCCTGTTTGCCTGTTGGTCTGCGTGGGTCACCATTTGAATAGCCTACAACTTAAAAGCCAAACAGTTGTCAAACGCATGCTTATTATTCAGGCTATATCAATGTTGTCAGTTAAAGAATATTCAGGTAGTTAAATCGAGTTTCACTACTACAAAGTTGTGAGTTTCTTACAACCATCCACCGAGGTTGGAACAGACGATGCAGCTGTGTAGTCCACACTACACAGCTGTTCTACATTATAATAAACTATAGCTCATCTAGCTCACTGATGCAATAGCAACCTAGTCAAACGAACCGCTCTTATAAGTAGAGTAATGTGAAAAAAGTATTCTCATTTATTTATATATATATATATATATATATATATATATATATATAACATAAGTTGTCTTCTTAAATCTATTTATGGCAGGCGAGGTGACTTTTCATTTTCAAGGTCACCTGGAGGGCAAGACCTCACAGCTTTCACTATCTTATTCTCATAAACTGTCTCTCACTTATTGGTCTGTTTGTTCACGTTGCTTCCTGTCTCACTGAGATTCTCACGCCAAGTGGTTGTTGAAGCTGGTAAGATGGATATAAGCTCCTAACATGTCAGGTTGTGGCATGGAAATGATAGGCTGTGCAACAGAGCTGCGGCCTAATAGGGATGAACCATGACCTGGATCATTCTGGTGCAGCTTGAATGCAAGGTTGCAAGCAATGCCTGCATTGTGTTCTGTTGGACATATAATAGGCTACTTATAACTGAAGAATCACTTGTATTGTTTAGTCAAATAAACAATGCAAAATGCTCATCAGATATAGCCTACTATGGGAAGAATAAAACTGTCAAAAACCATTAGACAGACCCAAATGTTCACTCAATGTTTTGCTATTCACATCCCTCAAATCAAGATTAACATATCGTCGTCAATGTATTTTTCCAAAGCAGCCTTTTTGCTATGCATGGTAAAATCTCCCAAATATTGCAATAAAATCAACTGCTGCTGCTAACATTAGTGTGATGAATGGGGCAGATTATCTTCTTATCTTTTAGTGGATTGATTTGAGGAAGGCTTGTTGAAGCCTTGTATAAAAGCTTAAATCAATCTTGGCATAGTGTGCAGGCCATAGGCTATTAGACTGACCGTGACACATTTTACTCCATGGGCACACTTTGTTTTGTCTGGGGCAAGTTACTCGACCCGGCATGTCGTTTGCCTATCTCACATAGTGGGTTTATTCGCATATTTGCTCAATCACAAAGTTGTTATGGTACTGAGAGTGCATTCTGTGATGGTAAAATACATTCCTCTTTGTTATCAACTACTACACCATAGAACCAACTAGAGTAATGTTTGAGTCACTTAAGTTAAATAAATTAAGTTAAATTATAGACATTTGGTAGGTTAATAATAACTATAATTGTAGTTAAAGAGCCAGAGATCAACAGTGTCTGCCACAGGAAACCTCACCTACATCTCACCACCTGCTGTTACAGACCTTCAACATCACCTTCACCACAGGAAAGACAAACATGTTCAGGGTCTTGTTGAAATGCTGTTGTGTCACAGAATGGAGGACTACAGGAAGTTCTCTATTCAGTGTTTCATCACACTTGGTTAACCTCTTACAATAACCTTGTCTCTCTAACCTGGCTGATGTCAACAAGGGGACATGCTTGGTGAAGCTATTTTTTTCATCATCCTGCTTATTTGAAAGGACACTCCTTAAAGGCAGGGTTATTCATTCTGGCAAACGCTTGCTAACTTCGAGCTCATGTCAAAACAAACTCCCTCAGAAGCTTCGGCCCATACATTGAAATTCATTGACAAGCGTAATTATTGTTGTGAGCGGTGTTTACTACTTTGTTTATGTTCCTATTATGGAGCCAGGGCTGTGTAGAGGTACTGGATTAATTTTTCAGCATGCACAGAATGGTAAAATAAGGGCATGCGAGGAGATACTGTATTTGGTGAATTTAACAAAGTGTTTTACAATAGACTATACCTTTTTTGTAATTTCTTAATTTAGGAGGACTTTTAGTTGAAACCAGCATACATTGTGGTTGGGTTTGATACTCAGATGGTGCATTTTCATCTTGTACTCTTCCTCTAGAAGGATGTGATACAATATTTGTTCATAGAAAAGGAAAAAGGAGAGCTTAATTTATGAGGAATGATGAGATTTAGAGGGTGATACCATACTTGTGATTTTAATGTTCAGCCTTGTGGAAACAGCTGTGCTCACACCTGTTGCTAGCCAGCAAACCCACAATGCCTATAGTTGGTCAGTGGTCACTGAGCATGTGTAACTAGTAACCTAAGCAATGAGATATGGTATGTCCCAGGGACATTATTTATCTGATAACAGTCTGCATTGATGCCAGGCAAGCCAGACTCTATCTGCACTAGGACTGATATGGTGATGATCAAAGTGCTTTGTTTATGACCTTACTGGGAAAAAATAATAATAAAAGCATTGTTCAGTGTTATAAGGTTTTAATTCAAATGATTGTAAGGATCTTAAGGAATCCTCTGGTAAGGATTCAAGCATATCTTTAAGTTTAGTCTTGTGTTAGTTGTAAAGTTCAACATGAGAAGGCATTATGCAGGTGTTTGGCTGATCACATGTTTATATGAGGGCAGGATAATTATTGTATTGAGTATTGGAGAGGTGGGACAGCTGTAGGATATGCGAGTTGCTAGCTAAAAGAACAAAAGTGTACAATAAAAAGATAAACAATACAACGGTGTGCCATGGAGCGTAACAGTTACCGCCCACTTTTTGGGGGGCTCTGGTGCCGGATTAACTTTTCGTAAAATCCTTATTTACTGTAAAGAGTTTTCAGCCTGAAACCAAGCATCCAGCTAGGAGATCGTGACCCTAAACAATTTGATTTGGAGCAAAAAATATGAAATCAAAATGGAAAAAAAGGCAAAGGTACAAGGCTGTGTACATAACTTATTGTAATACTAATAGTGAAGGATCTGCGCATCCCATAACCCATTGCGAATCCCAGAAAATGCATATTCTTGCTTGGTTCTTCTTAATAAGTTAACACATTGTGTATATTACACCATTATAATAGTAATACAATAGTTTTCATATAATTTAGCACTTTTCAGTGCTTGCAATACTCACTAGCTGACATGACTTCGCGGGATTAAAAAAATGTCCATGGTAACAGAGAGCACCGAACTTCTGTTCCGAGCGGCACCGAAGCGCCAAATAAAGCTTGCGATATTAGGATAATATCACGAGGAAAGCCAGCTCCACCAATCAGAGACGTTGCTGTTACACTTTAGGATTGTAGGAATAACTCATGTTTATCTTAAAACAAGGTTGATATCATATGCCATGACTATATTGATTCTCAGGACCATCAGTACAAAAATGGCTTGAATAGTATGAATTATTCTAGGATGTCATAAAAAAAAAGAGTAAGACTTGACAGATGAAGGGGCTGTCAACTGTAAGTATTTCTAAGAAGTCTAATCTTAAAATCCTACCCACAGCACATTTTTAAATTAAGATTTGGTTACAATTATTCTTTTTCATAATTCTGTGGGTGGGCGGGCAGATAGCTAGTAGCCTGGCTCCGCCCAACTCTGCTCAATTTCTTTTTGCTGAGATTATAGACTGGAAGCCGTGTTCGCATTAGTTTTCGCACTAATTGGTGACTGAATCAGCATGAGTTGGTGAGATGACATTGAATTAAAGAGTTTTTTTGAAATTGTGGTAGAGCTAGATGAGGCGATCACAACATTTGTATCAACTCTGGTTGGTCCAACAGTCAAACAATAGTTTAAAAATTAACCAGAGGTCTACTCTAAGTAGGAGGAAACTACATCACAATGAAGCGTGGTCTACCTACACCAGGCTAGACATCTATAACTGCATCTTTTAAATTAGACCCTCAGTCAGACTGTAAAACTCCCAATACAAGATGGCCATCAGTTGAGAGAAGTACAAGCAAGTCATTAAGAAATGCGTTGTGTGTGTGTGTTAGATGTACTATATATTACATCTGCAGTACACATCAGTGACTCAGTCTCATTGGAGACTGTGCGCGTGGGCATGCCAGTTAGCTTTAGCCAGCTGCTTTTGGTGACCACTTTTCCATGAGAAAAATTCCCACTTCCCAAAAACTACCCCAGCCTCAAGAGAGAGCCCAACCCTGGGACCAACTGTCAGAATGACTGAAACCATCTTTGACTCATTTTTAAAGTTTGATACAATCACTCTGGAAACTCCACGAGTTTTGACCTCCGTGAAGTTGGCACCCCATATGATAAGAATGTACAACTTTTGCCATTTTTGTAGTCTGAATGAGGGACATTTTTAGTACTAAAGCTGTGACTTAATGATCTTATATTTAGTTTGAATTCGTTGTGGGAATCAGTCTGAAGACCTTGAAATTGTTGTGCTTCAGTCAGCAAAGCGCAGTTGGCAGTGGGCAGTTCCTAAAAAGGTTGACATAGATGCTGCAAAAGCATCAGCTTTATTATTCACCAGCTTCATTATTATTAATGCTGAAGGTTCTCTGAATACTGAAAATGAAATGGATGCATTAGGGAGATCCATGGGAGATAAGAAGGGAGATAAGAAGAAACCGCTGCACTGAAATGCATTTTATTGCAAATGTAAAAACTCAGGACCGGCAACACTGAAATGACAGAAGGGGGAAATGTTGTGGGTATACAGCTGTAGCCTAATTTACACACACGCTAAGGTTGGGCCGATAGACAATGTCATCATCCATTGCCGATGGCTGAGAGACAATATGTTTTGCAGGCATCGTGATTAAAAAAAAAAAGTGTCCGATTAAAAAAAGTGTCAAAGCAGCGTTCAGACAAAGTTAGAAATATCTATTGAAACACTGGTAATAGGCTATCCGTTAAAGGCTCGCTGAATTGTTGAGATCACTTTTACTTGCGTTTCTCTCTCTCTCTCTCTCTCTCCCCCAATCAAACAAACACATGTACGCACAGATGCATATACACTCTGTGTGCGTAATGTACATCGATCACACATCTCTCCATCTGGCAATGCAGTAAAACAAATTGATAAAATAGTTTGCTGTCGCCTACCGTGATATGTTTAGTTGTTCACTAGCCAGAAGTGGCGTTCCTCTTTCATTAGGTAGGCTATAAACTACTGCCTGACTACGACCTGGTCTAGACCAGGCCTACGGATAGGAAGGAAAAACGGCGAGTAGGGAAGGATGGGCATAAATGCTATTGTACTGTAGGCCTATATTCATGTAGGAATTAATATAATTTTATACACAGTCAATCATTTCTAATTGGTCACTTTTTTAAAAAGTTGAATAAATTAGGCTAACAAAAAATACATAGCGTGTGCACGTCCTCCCCCCGCCCCCCTTCCATCGAAAATGTTTTGTCCGATGCCAATTGGTAAACATCGCCAAACCCTAACGCACACACACAATGGGTTGTAAATCTATCCCATTGTATCCACTTGCTGTGGTTTAATGTATAGCCATTTTGCATTGATGTAAAGACTCAGTGACTTGATATTTGCACAACATTTTCATATGTACATTTAAGTTTAGCTTTCTTTAGAACATGCAAGCATGTTGCACGCCACACGTGGAGCTGAAGCAGAGCACATATGCTTTGAAACTACTCCCATATAAATCAGTGTTTGCACTGCACATAAGGCACTCTGCTTGTGGGCCTGAAACAGTTTTTCTCGCCTTTTTGTTCCAATTCCCAGAGAGAGAGCTCAGAAAACACATATTTGCAGTGTGCAAAGGCAGAAGTTCAATTTTGTGTTGCAGATGTGACTAAATAGATCAGTGGATGTCTGGGGTAACTTCATGTACTCTCATGAATGTGATCACTTGAGCGTATTGCTCGCACACTCTCAATGTATGGTTGATCTGCACAAGCCAACATTACAGTTGCACAGGCTACCTTCATACAGGGCTAGACAAAAAAAATCTATCATTAAGTAATATATTGAGATTTATATTTCTTAATTTTGGTCAATATGTATACAGTACATCCTGAAAGTATTCACAGTGCTTCACTTTTTCCACATTTTGTTATTTTACAGCCTTATTCCAAAATGAACTGTTTTGGTGGCAAAAGGGGGACCTACACAATATTAAGCAGGTGGTCATAATGTTATGGCTGATTGGTGTACATAAATACTGAACTGTTGTCCAGCCCTACCGTCATTTGATTTCTACAGCAGTTTTCCAGTCTTCAATGAGATTATAATAATTGCACTCTCTGGAGTGGAGGTTTCTAACTGCTCATGGCTCATGCCTAGATTTAAGTGTTTCTGCCGTCAGCAATCTGTAAACAGGCTGTTGGGTTATACCCTCCTTCATTACACTCATGCATGTAACTGTCACAAATTGTCCTGTAGTCTTGAGCCGCAGACGCACTGCAAGTGATCCGCCTATCGCTTTGTCGCTGAAAGTTGGTCACTTGTTTACATTCCAGGCTCTGGTTGCCTAGGTATTCATCTCGTATCTTTCCCACTCAAAATGTTTCAGTCAATCTGTCAGTCAATGGTATCCTTAGCTTCCGTTGGTTGTCGCCTCAATTGCGTGTCTTGGAGTTGAGATTAGTTCAACTCCGGTACCCGCCCACTTCGTGACGTCGAACATTACTTCGCCTGTCGTCGCTTCAAGTCGCTGAATCACATTGACTCTCATGGCTACATCGCTTCTAGTCGCTTGCAGTGTGTCTGGGGCTTTAAGCTCGGAATCTACCACCCTGACATCGGTGGGGGGAGGGCGGTAGAAAACAGCACTAAGCATTGTTATAATGTAAATAAAGACTGTGCTTTAACTGCTATCACTGACTAAGAATTATAACACGACATTCAAGCCAATGAAATGACTGTTTTTCTAATGTTTCTGTGCATGCTAGCAGCAGAGATGATTGGCCACTTGAGCAAGCCATTAGGATGATGCATTTTGAGCTTGAGAGAGTTATTTCTGAGTGTGCCAAGTCAGGTATGCCAGTCTTCTGTCAGGTATCTTCTAGTTATCCTAGTTAGCCATTTCCTATATCTAATAATTATGTAAGCACCATGCCCTTCTCTACCTGTAATTATGTTAAGCACCCACCCACCTTGTTCTGCTATGGCACCAAAGGTGTGTGTGCAAATAAGACGCCTGTTTGTGTGCGCGAGTGTTATGGTTTACAGCATTTGAGAAGGTAAAGTGTGAGTGAGGTCCACTGGTACACTAATTTTCTATACTGTATCCCGCGATATGGTTGATATGACTGCCATTTAAAGCATATACGGTGATATGGTTATGACTGCCTTTTAAAGCATATACTGATATGGTTGATGGGACTGCCTTTAAAAGCATATACTGATATGGTTGATGGGACTGCCTTTAAAAGCATTTAATCCAGTCCAATGTTTGGTTGGTTGTATGAGACGGCAACAACCGTTTTAAACAGATACTACAGGAGTTGGGTGTGTGACGTATGAGCTTTGGAAAGGCCAAACCATTTATTAAGTCAGTAGAGAATAAGATGAATTGGGGGTAATCTTGAACCTTCTTTAGAACAGTTTGGAAATGTAACTTACTAAAGTCGAGGTAAGAAGAGAGACAGTCCTTTCTCAATGTGTGTAAGAAAGAGGGAATATTAGAAATTTTCCGTATAACTCTCTCTCTTGTTTGTTTGGTGTTAATCTTTAACCAGATCTGCTTAATGGAGCTGTGATGGTGGCAGTGCATTACATTGCAGGTGTGGCCTTGCAGTGATAAGACAGCTCTGAGGGTGAGACAATACAGGAATGTGTGAAAATGAGAGAGAGATAGGAATACAGAAAGAGAGAGTAGGGTCGTGTCTTATGTGGTGAAAGAAGACTAAAGGAATGCAAATCAGTTCAGATAAGACAGTAGTGGACAGAAAGTATGTTTAAGTAAACATTGGAGTTGTCCATTTAAAGACCACTGCCCCTGCTCTCAGCAACAGATGGCATCTCATTTAGAGGCAGCAACTTGCCTCAATGTAAATTATGTATCCTCCCTGCCATTGGTACAGAGGTATGCATTTGATAATTAGAGGTATTATCAAACCCTCTAATCATCTCCTTTCCCCGTTTTCCAGACCTGTGTCCCAGCATGCCACTGGAAGATGATGTGCTCTTAGTTGTTACTGTAGCTGTGGTTGACCTGTTATGCAAGCTGGACTGTGACTGCATTGTGTGACAAAACTTGTCTTATCAAACACCAATCTAGTGAAAGCAGTCACCAGCAGTGTAACACACCCTAGCGGCCCTACTCGGTCCATGACAAGTAGAAGATGAATGTCTGGGCTTGTGCAAGATAGAGAATTTGTTAGAGAAGGTCAAGGTGGAAGTGTCTGCTTTTTGTAGGGAAAGTCAGGACAATCTGATGATTTGTCCCCGTTTCGCCATTGGAAATAGTTTGTCTTGTTGAACTGAATACAGACTTTTTTTTTTTTTTATCCAATTTTCTTCAGTATACTTTAGCTAATATGCCATACCACTGAAACAACTAATAAATAACATATATGAACACAGCAGCTTATGTCCCATATTCATTCTTCTTTCAATGCACCATTAACCAACAATATATTTAGTAGTGAACGAACAAATTGTTTACTGACTCGGGACTCTTGGTTCCTTTGTGTGCAAATGAGTCTTCGGTCCTTCTGAGTCTTTGATTCGTGTCGAGTGCTGCCGCTGCACGGATCGCCAAAGAAGCACAACAAACAATATTGTTGCTAACACAGCTGCATAGTAAATGTGCTTCCAATAGGCTACTCTCTTTTAATCAGACTGCAATTTGATGTTAACGTGATAAGGGGCACACTGACACAAACAAACGAAAAGATCCGGATCTATGAGTCGTGTGTTGCTCATGTGACTACTACTGCGTCCTATGGACAAGAGTCAGGACTCAAAAGAATCACATGATATGATTCTTCCGGTCTGTGAGTCTTTGGTCACAAGCACCAGCTGGAGGGAGAGAACCATATTATTCTCATGTCTGTAAAGTTTATCCTTAATTTGTTACTAAATGGCAATCTGTAAGTAGCCTATGACGTGATAATTATCCACATGAAACTATTCATTGAGCCGAAGATTTATAAATGTAATTTTTTGTGAAGCGCTGGTTTCGAACCGTAACCTGACCAGATGCAATATTAACAACTGCGACATCGTTACTAGTGTAAAGATCTCAATCACATAAGCGACAAGGACACGCTGACTCCGATGAATCAAATTATTTGGATCTTCGGCTCACATGACACTAGCTTGAGCAACAGAGACTCAAAAGAACCCAAAGACTAATTTAAAAATTTGGTTCTTTACACTGTGCGAGAATCAACTAGCCGGGTTGCTCAGATCTGGAATTCCCACAACTAATATTTAGTGAGTTAAATAAACTATTCAAACTGCATTATTTACATTTATTACATGATAAGCAATCTGTAGTTCCCCCAAATCACAAATGGGCCTAAACTGCGTAATGAGACCACAATATAAGATTTGTGTTTGAGATTAGGCTATATTGACTTGGTTTCCAAAACCGGGAAAGGTACTTTACTAAAAGCTTTGTACCCGGAGGTGCTTTCCAGATTTGTTCTGACAGTTTGACACCATGATCATCATGTACACTGAATCAAATACTTCTCAGAGATTGGCCAATTTCTACTTTGTAGTTGTTACATTTTATGACTTGAATCTATTAGAATCATTCATGACCTTGTTTCTTAAATCAAGTAAATGTTCCTAACTCAAACTTACTTTGAATAGGGCTCTTGTGTCTCTCATGCTGTATGCAGTAGGCCTACTTTTTCTAAGGAGATCCTTTACAAGTCCTAGCATGCTACAAGGAACATGGACTAGCCTTGAAGGCCTGTGTGTTTCTGCATGGCTGCAATGCACAGTTTGTGTGTATAACTGGCTGTCTGTCTGGTTACTGTGTTGTAACCAAATAGCTCCAAAATGGCCTGGATGTTCCACACTTTGTATTAAAATGGCCTGGATGTTACACAATTTGTATTGAATGGTTAACAACTAGGCCTTCAGTGACATTAAGAGAGATGCAGCACCCTTGTGTCATAATAAACTGTTCCCTATAATGAAATATGATGCAGATAATGCCCAACTGAACCAACTGAACCACAATAGAATGCCACCCCTGAGAATGTGTGTCAGATTTCATCTTATTCTCTGACAGGCCAGATATAATGTGTTTTTTATGCCCATCTCTAACTGACATCCTGCAATTTCTTAGTTATCATGTGTTACATTAAATAGGCTTATATGAGTTTTAATGTGTTACATTAAATAGGCCTATATGAGTTATCATGTTACATTAATTAGGCCTATATGAGTTTTCATGTGTTACATTAAATAGGCCTATATGAGTTATCATGTGTTACATTAAATAGGCCTATATGAGTTATAATGTTACACATTGTTATGAAACCAGTGTCATTTGACGAAAGATGTGAGACGGGCCAAGTTGAACAACACACCACTTGACAGGTTTGCTATTAAGCGCACCTTTTCTACAAGTTGGCAAGTAACAAAGCTTTGCTGAGGTTTGAATTTAGGGTCACTGTTATCCAGCCATGTGTTGAGGACAAGAATCACATACATGTGCACAATGTTTGTGTGTGCATATTATGAATGTGTGTGGGGGCAATGGTATGTTATTCATTTCAGCTGTCTCCATTTGCTGATAAGTAAAACATGTAAGTAAGGAATAGTTAGGGGGAGCTATTTGTTAGTGCGTGTGTGTGTGCATGCGTGTGTGTGTTTTTCAAAAGCTGAACTATCTGGCTTCCTTTCCTCATAAATGTTTTGAGTATAGGCCTGCATTTAGTTATTCACTTGGCCTCTGGTCAAGCCCAGATTTCTAAGAATTCATGGCTCGTCATCTGGGAATTCTTATTGTCTTAAATGGTATGCATAAAGTCCCATTAATTTGCCAGGTTTAATCAGGACCATGCTGACACATATCTACATTATAATTGGGACCTGATGGTATTTGAGCAGCAAATATTGAATGCTCTCATCTGACCTTTATATCTTCCCCCTTCCCCTATATATTTATATTATGCCAGCATGTGCTCCCTCAGACCCTGTGTATACAGGTGTGTGCGAGCGAGAGACTAGGTGCATTGGATGTATTCAACAGTAGTCCGATATTGGTTATGTCTTGAGAGTTTGACTGGGTTACCTTCAACTTTGTTTTTCATATCAAGGTGATCATTTATTGTTTAGTGTAGTTTGACAATATTACTTGAAATATTTACATAGAGAATATTATAATTTTTTTTTTTTATCTGCCACCCATTTAAAATATGTAACTAGCCTAATCCCACATTTAAATAGGCCCTAACTGTGTTTTTTCAGATTGATTATAGAACCCCAATTTATTTTTTGTGTATGCTATATCACTTTTAAAGACCTCCCATTTCAGGAGATCTTCAACAAACTATAAGAGATGTGTGAACCACAAAGAAAGCACGATTCAACTATTACAAATTAAACCTCTGTTTTGGCCTGGAATTAATCTCCTATCAAATGAGAGGAATTGCTTGGAGTAAACCGGAAATTCAAAGTGTTGATATTAAGCAACTTTCTCGAGCTGTTGCAATACATTAACTTGTGACCGCATACACTGTTCCCAGTAAATGGCCTACATTTACAGTTGTTTGTCTAGCTAACTAATAGACCTTCCTTTCCGACCTGTCAATTATGCGTTAATAATAACCAATCAGGTTACCTGATTTTCCTTAGCAAAGCCCGATATCCCACAAATAAAGCTAATTGTTAGCGATTATTAGCTACTAACGAATGAATCCCAATCTTTTATTATCGGGTCAAAACAGAATAGATTACACTTTTTTTGTTCACACTAATCTTGCATAACGATATACAGTAAGTGGTGTATTCCTAATTTACCACATAAAGCCCTTTCACACATGCTGTATAACCCTGCATTTTACAGAGGCCATTCCTGCATGGGGTCATGTGTGAACAGGAACAGGGGTTGATGAACCTGTTTATCTGCTCCCCCAATTTCCCACCTCGCATCATTTCCATTCCATGGAAAATGCCGGTATGACTGAGTGAAAGTAGAGCCAATGCAGGGACAATCTCTTAATTTTTATGCAAGAAGGGTTCACGTGGAGTGAGTCTATTGCGTTGCTTTGCATATATCCAGTGGTTTGGGTGGGTTAGGCATGACGCAGCAGTTACCTTTCAAGTGGCTTCCTCACGTAGCCTACATAGTCTCTGTGGTTTTTCAATACAATATCCAAGGAATGAAAACTGTCAAAAAAATTTAATTTGGTGTCTGGCTGCTGTCTCTCTTGCCATAGCAGTACATGTAATTCCAAACTGCCAGACTATATAGTATACCGGTACAGTAGGGAGCTCATCTATTTTCTATCCAAACAGTTACACAGCTACAGTAATGTTAAAGGTTATGGGAGGCATCTGAACTGAACTTCAACAAATTCAAGGCTGTATTCTTATAAGGTACAGTAAGGTAGCAAAAAAATAAGCATTCGCCTTTAGTACCGTTACTGGCTACGTAACGTAGCTGTTTAATGTTTATTCTGTAACGGCCAGAATACAGCCAGTGTTGTATCTCATGTTGTGAATACGGTATACGGTATCCTTGACTGTACCGGTAGAAGTTGAGGCCTCTCTCTGTGTAACGTTTACCAAGATAAACTAATTTGGCAAGAAGCACACTGCCATATTATTAGGAGTACGAGAGATAATCTCAAAGAATGTCCCACAAGATGTGGGACATTTATTAGCAACAGTAACCAATTGAGGCGGGTCTTACAGCCTGAGGTCTATTTATATCGACCAAGATAATTTGAATGTTCCCACAATATCTGGCATATTGTGTATGCAAGCTGACAATAAAAGCTGGATTTCGGGAGGTTTACAACACAATTAAGGGATACAATATAATGAAGTTAATGTATTCTCCGGTTTCTCAGATTCAATTTTGCCCAGAACTGATATTTCAGGTTTCTAGTTTCTGTAGAGCTCTGAATCTTCTGTTTGTCAAGTCACTTTGGAACAAACTAAAAGGTAACTGAATGCTTTAGTTTAGCGTCCTGCTAAAGTAAACCATTGAGTTACCTTGGCTACTGTGGGCAGCAGACGTCCTTTAGCTTGGTTCTTGTGGTCTGCTAACTCTGGCTTCAGGTCGGCCAGCACTGTCTAACCGACAGTGGGAGCACTTCTCCTTATAAGGCCTGTGGTGTATAAATAAGACCAAGAGGCCATCGTGTGGCCTGTGGGAGGAGTCAGGGAACAAGAGGGGAAACAAGAAAGGGAGGAGGAGAGGAAGGTATGAAATACAGGGAAAAGAAAGAGGAGGGAAGGAAGTACTTAAAGGAGGGAAAGAGTGATGGAGGGAGAGATTGAGCTCTGCCAGTGTGGGAAAGAGACCAGAGATGAAGAGGGAACGAAAGCCGGAGAGAGGACGGTGAAGCTTGAGCTGTGTGTGTGTGTGTGTGTGTGTGTGTGTGTGTGTGTGTGTGTGTGCGTGTGCGTGCGTGCGCGCAGGTGTGCGTGTGCATGCGGGTAAGGATGGAAGAGGGGGAGGGAGAGGGGGGGGAGGTTACCAGAGATGAGTGAGTTTGTTGGTGAGTTTCTCTGCAGCAAGTCTCCACCTGCCCGGGCTGCAGGCTAGTGCAGGCTAGCCAGACCTGTTGACTGCTGGGCATTGCTGTACGTCCTCCTCATGCACATACCAGAGCATGGCAACCATCTGCCTGTCTTGGAATTATGGTGATGTTTTGTACTACAGTCTTCTCTGTTAATGTTACGTTTTTGTTCTGTGCACCACTGACTCATTAAATGGCAGACCTACGATTTTATGTGTAAATATGTGTAACTATTTTCTAGGCCAGAACATGCAGTGCGTGCGTGTGTACACACTTGTATTGTGTTTGTGCGTGTGTGTGCTGGAAGTTCCCCTGCATGTGTCATTATAGCAGAGTGCAACCATTACCTCATGGACTACTTCTTAAATGTCATGAATTACTGTGTGTGTGTGTGTGTGTGTGTGTGTGTGTGTGTGCGCGTGCGTGCGTGCACACCTTCAATTTACATTGAGACACAAGGTTGTTGCGACATTTGTTGAACGTAGTTCCTCTCAGTGAAGGTGTTTTGCCTCACGCCAAGTCTGCTCAGGTATTATGCATTGTTCACACAAAAGAAGTTGAATAGCAGAATTGTCTAAGATTTCCTGTCACTAACTGCTCATATGTATTCTCAATCACGTGGCTGAGCACAGCCACCAGTGCTTACAGTGACCAATAGATCACTGGATGCATCCAGCTATTATGTAGTACAGGGTTGTGTTTTGAGGACATTGAAATGTTTAGTGTAATCACTTCTCTGCAACAATGCAACTCTGTGTCTCTGTGCACGCATCTCAGAATAGGGCTTCAGGTAAAACTATGGCAGAGACTAGTGCTTGCTAAAAATCAGACCCGCAATTGCGTGCGCACACATAGGCACACTCCTGGTGTTACATTCCACTATTATGGTCCTTGATATAGCGTATATCTCTTTTATTTGACTTCTTTGCTCTGCTTTGTGTCTCCGTTCTCCACCCACATGGCTTGCATTCTTTTGTTCTGACGTCAGTCACTAACCAGTTCCATTTATCGTTCCCATACCCCTCCCTCCATTTTCCCATACCACCTCTCCCTTTTCCCATCCCCTCCCTCCTGCCTCACTTGACATTTAAAAAAAAAAAGTTTGTAATTATTGTTGTGCAATCATTACTGCAAAACCTGTTGCTGAAAATGTTAATGTTCCTTTTCTTCTGTGAATTTCACTTTAAATACAATTCAGTCATCTTTATAATAGGGGTTATTCCCTTTAAGCAGTCACTTTTAATTCAGGAAGAATAAAAAGTATAACCACAAAACGGGTAAACCAGTGGTGATACGAATTCAAAAACCACTTACAGAAAAGCCTTATATAGCCTAATATATGGTCTAAAATAGGTGTCTTAACCCATATAATAAATGCCTTAAAATTGTATAATATGACAAGAGCACCTGTGGAAAATAATAGATTTGGAATACCTGAGGCATTCCTGCTATTACTTCTCTTCCAAGTCAGGTTTAATTATTGAAATTTATTTTTTAGCACCCCCTTGTGGTTAAAAAAAAAGGGGAAATTATGCCTCTATTCCACATGTTGACAGTTCATTGAGGTCACCTGTGACATGCTTAGGTGGAAATACCATGTAGATAATTATAAGACCGCAGTACTCAGCCTAGATATAGGACTTTCAAAATTGCTTTGTTTTAGTGACTATTGCTTTAAATGCAAATGGTCCACTGCTCACCCCGACCCTTTTGTAAAAAAAAAAAACGCAATTAGATTTTCCTTCAGCCCTAGTACAGTAGATACTCCTCTAGCCTATATGTAGCCTAGTGAAAAAATAATGATCTTGCAAGCTTCAGTTTGACTTTGCCATGAGAATCAGTCTGGAGAGGCTTCAAATAAAGGCGTCTGTGACCAACTTACCATTCAGTGTTGTACTAATAGCTACAGGCGTTATTTAGGTGTGACAGTGAAAGATACTCAAAAGCTACTCAATAACAGACAGATGGTTCATGCAATCAACTCTTAAGTATTTTTTTGAAAGTTAAAACAGTTTTGATGGATAGTCTCCCAGATGGACTTGTGTCTATAAATCCATGTGGCATATTTCTGTGTTTCGAAAATGAAAGCAGTCTATTATACTTATTTCATGTGACAAATGCTTGCTCCAATATTTGATGCAAAATGCAAAGGTGGCCATGGCAACACATCTAAGCTGAGCTGATACTTAGTCAAACACAATATTTCTAAAAGATTGTACCCTATTTGATAACCTGTGTTTTGTGCATAGTCTGTTTGTGCACTGATGGCTCCAAAGAAATTCATGTTTATGTAAACCAATCTATAAGCCCATATATTATTACAAAATACACAGAAGTATTATTATTTCTGTAATGCGATAACTTCCCCACATCAAGATCAGACATAAGCAAAATCAGTATACTGTCCAACAATTAAACACTGCAATGTGAGCAACATGCCATTATTTCTATATTCAGTTGAGTTAAATATTGGGTGTTTAGCTGAATTCAGTAATGGTCTCATCCCAGGAAACGTAATAATAGATGTGGCATAATATCCTGTGATATTACTAAATGGATTATTAACTTGGATCAACATGCCAAGTCTGGGTGTGACTAGTATGAGTTAACTTTGTCGTTTGTACTTTGTACATTGTTGTTGGTTTTATACATGACACAATTGCCATTTGCCTAGGGTGTGTTTAGAGCTGAGAAATGCCTTACTAAAATAACATCTGGATGACCTAAATGTATTAATGAATAGTCACAATATGTAATGTCAGGACATTACATGACACTCGGTGACCTAGAGTAATAGACTATTCTGGATCGTATGTAGAGGGAGAATGAAAATATGCTACATTGTCACCTACGGGTGTACCTTATGCCATCGTGAGCATTTTATATTTCCCAAAATGGAGAAGTGTCATGTCTTGTTATGTGCCAGAATTGGAACACAAATGTTTTGAAATAAGCAAATAAAAATATTTCTCTAGAGAACTCGAGTACCCGTGCCCTTCCTTAGTTAACAATGCTATAAAAAGGCATATAAAAATATTTATTTCCAAACAAATTTAATAATAATACCAGGATTGCATCCACAGGACTGCTGCGTCGAATCGACAGATGGACGTGTAGTTACATTTTTTAAGAGGTACGCGTCAGCATACGTCAGAAGGTACGACGTAGGGTAGGTGGCTAGAGGGAGCCTAGGGCGTAGGGTCCACGTAGCTGCAACGCATCAAATGGGCCTTTAGAACACGTGTATTCTAAGGTGCAGAAGGCCTCGTTAGGTTTAAAGTTAAAATAGCAACAGTTGCTTTGTGTTTTTTTTTTATTTAAATGGATGATGATTTAAGTGGAATTAGCAGCTACTAACTGAAAGGTAGGCCAAATGGAATTTCACATTTTGTCTACTGGAATATTGTCACCTGTGAGTGAGTGAGTCCTGCCAAGGGACTACTAATTTAAAGTTGCTTAAATCTTATTGTGCAAAGGGGCTATTTAATTATGCATAGTGCCTGTTATGTGTGGAATAGTCCAAGCAAAAGTTGTCTGTGGTGGGGAAAGAGTTAAATGTCTGACAGCTGAGTGCAAGCACTGGTGGTCAGACAAGCCTCCCCTCTAACTCAGCTCAAATATGCTGCCTCAGCATGAGCCTGCAGAATACACACACGCACACACCGGCCAGTTGCTTAAGTAAAATCCACTTGGATAAAAGAAGTTGGACTAATAATAAGAATTATATATTTGCTGTTCTAGGTGTGGGCTAACTGTGGGCATTATCATTTTGTTTCCCTGCTCTCTGTCACGAGAGAGAGGGAGGGAGAGAGAGATACATTACAGATTCCCTGCAGGCAGTGAGAGGATGAGGTGCTTTCTCTTATTGTTGTTATCATGTATTCAGTGTGGGTATCAGTAACTCCACATGGTTGTCTTTGAGTTGGGGAAGGGTTTAGAAGGGTCACTGCATTAGCTCGGCCTAGATGTCACCTTCACCTAAGCACACTGTGTGATGTGGAGTGCGAAAGATGCCAAGAAGTTGGAGTGATTCTCAACCTTGTGGGCCAGCCAGCACCCCCTATCCATTATCCAGGTCCCGTAACCCCCCCTTGTCATTCTCTAAATGCCCCCTAGGGGACGCAACCAACCCCGAAACACTAAAGGAGAAGAATCTGGCATTTTTAAGAAACGTCTTTACATTCCTTCTTTCCTCTCTCTTTCCTCTCTCTGTCCTCTCTCTCCTCTTCTGGTGCAGTCCTATCTCCTAAAGATTTGTATCTTATGGAAAACCTTGGATCCTGCATTTAAGATCCAGTGTAAATCTGAGGTAAATGTGTGAGTGTAATCCCTGGCCTGCTATGGGCCATGTGTGGCACGCTGCATGCTCCATTTACAGTCCTGCTTCCTTTTCTTAGATCCTCAGGAAGGAGGTAGTCTTCATAATGAGGCCTGTAAAACCTGTCTTTGCTGCCTCAGCTGTGCTCTTTGATACTACATCCCTTGAACCTTTCAGGCCAAGACCCCTTCACCACACATTAGCTGGACCAGCTTTGTCCAGAGTCCAAATAGTTAGTCACAGAATAAAGAAAGCAATACCTGCAGTTTGACCTTTATTTCATGTAGGCTGCTATACAGTATGCTGACTTTGACACTGGGTCCAAACCACAGGGTGAACCCTCAAATACTTCCTAGGGCTCTTACTGGGGCTCTGTAACCCTGCTACTCAACATGTCGTAGCACACAAGTCTACATGGCTTCAACCTAAGATTATTGTTGAGTACACTCAACTCAGACATCAACCTTTTCTTGACTTGAACCATAAGTAATGAGTGTTACTGTGATGAGCGTGGTGTAGCTGTAAGAAAGCTTTAACTTTGATTATTAGCCTAATGGGATATTTTTTGCAATGAACTATTGCTATTGTAGCTGCTTTGGAGGAGAAGCTGTCGGCATAATCTTTTGCTTTCCACAAATGGTCTCAATATTGTATATTAATTCAGCAGCTCCAGTGGAAAGTTGACTCCCTCTTTGTTCTCAATAGCACACACCCAGCATCTGCAAGATGTCAGCTGTTATTAGTGTTAACAAGCAGATGTATTACAAGCAGTGGCCCTTGATCTACTGTGTGTGCGTGCACGCACAAGAGTGATTATGCTTCTCATAATGATATTAAAACATAGCCATGTTTGCATGTGTGTGCGTGTATTTGTGCACACATGAGAAAAATACCAGTCCAGAGTAATTATGCTTCCCATAATAATATTAGACCGTAGTCATAGTTGCGTGTGCGTGCGTGTGTGTGTGTGTGTGTGTGTGAGAAGCGTGTTCTACCTGGTGTGTGTGTGTGTGTGTGTGTGTGTGTGTGTGTGTGTGTGTATGTGCGTGTGTGCCAGCATGTTCAACTTTTCTCTTTCTGAGAAGAGAGGAGAGAAATTGAGGGATAGAAGGAAATTAATCTTAATTATATTAATATTCATTACTCATGTTTACAGCTGCAGATAGTATTTTTACCTCACAATTGTGACGGCCCTGCCTTGTTTCAGCAGGCCTCTGGTCCTTATTGGCTATTGTTTCTCCCCACACACACACACGCGCACGTGCACACACTGTACCCACCCCACATCCATCCTCAGTTTTCTCCAGGGGTGGTTGAGGCCAGATGTGCATGTGAGAGTGGTGGGGGGGTTCTAACCCCCCTAATACCCTCCTGTGTTTACGAGCAGCCAGAGGCTAACGCAGAGTGACGGAGCAAGGGAAGAGTTCAGCGTGTTCGGCACCAGCATACAGCCAGATCCCGCTAGGTCAGGGGAGCTGGCCGGGGTGGAGAACAGTGTGAGGGGAGGGGGAGTGGGGGATGGGGGTGTCACCCAACACGGGGACTATTTCCTCTGCAGCCAGCGTGAGGCACAGCCGGAAAGTGGATGCACGAGAGGGAGAGCGCAGAAAGAGAAGAGTGAGATTTGCTAATGGCAGCTGGCTCTCTCCCGCACAGCCCTGACGGAGCGGGCGAGATCTAAAAACAAACCGTGGATTTAAATGTTTTCTGTGAGGCCGTGTTGGACTAGCAGTACTTAAAGCCTGTCAGAAGAATCATGAAGTACAGACCACTGGTGAGACACCCAGTCTCTGCGGACTCATTAAAGTTAGTCAAACTCTGCAGAGGGAGTATATTATAGAGCTTAGGTGTGCGTGTGCATGGGAGATGATACGGAACACTCCATTCTCCCCTGCATGCCAAGAATGAGTGTAGGTTTTAGATTGTGAAATGTTCAACTCACAAGTTGAAAGGCTGAAGGTTGGCTCCGTGTGCGTGTGTGTGGGTGTGGGGGTCTCTTCTCAGCGGTCCAGGAACCTCTACCCACCTTTTTATGAATGGATAGGCGTAATTAGCCCGCACCGCCCCAACTTGTTAACTGGACTGTACATCGTAGCCAACGTATGATAAAAACATAAATTGACACACCTTCACCACAGTCGTCATTAAGAGGCTTACGCGGTTGGTTTATAATTTGCATCCTAACTGTGTTGTATTTTATTATGTGTGTTCCCCCCTTTTCATGTGTTGCAGTCAACATATTGGAGAATGTGGCTTACTGACGAGGTGGGTTGGGATGTTGAATTGCAACAGCTGTGTCAAAGCACTTTGTAGTTATTTTTGGAATGCCAGAAATAATACTGTACTGTATATACAGGGGTAACAGTTTATTTATTTATTTATTTTCTAGACCTTTAACCTGTTAGCAAATTTCTATGAGAACACAGTACAAAACACCAGCACAGTTCACAGTAGTGTGCCGCACATTATTTGATTGTGAATACTTTCACCAACTGTCACTTGGCTTTTCAAAAATCTGCCACAACTGTCATTTGGTGGTTATCATGGTGTGCCACTCAGCGACAAGCACTGTTTAGAAGTAGAAAATGGGACTATTGAAAGACAGATTCCTGACAAATTTGTCATTGCCTTAGGGCGTCTCATTTCACATAACAGTTTATGTAGGGCTTCCTTTCTTAAGCTTCTGCAAACTACACATGCAGTCTCCCAAGTAGCTTAGTTTATAAGTGTAAATGTGCTGTATCTTTAAACATTCACATATTTTCAAGATGAGATCACCTGGTTCTTGGAGAATGGACAGAATCATATGTCAGGACCACTACAGTCAGTATTTTATTTGCATCAAGTAAATTATATTTGGAGGTATGGCTCTGTTCCGGGAGCTTCCTGCCCTTCCATGAGCATACAAGGAAATGCGCGTACATGAAAAGCCCAAGAGAGCAGAAAATAGACCCCCCATAGGGCACAGAACAGAGCAAGCCTCAATGACAACACTGTGACATTAAGTTATCAAACACAGCATTAAAGGAGGAGGTTGGATGCAAAAAATCTCGCAGAGGAATCAGCAAGAATGGGTGTAGTAGGCTAAAGACGCTTTAATAAGCACCCTGAAAAGACTGGCCAATCATATACTTTGCCGTGATCAGCTGAGCAGGCTGGTCATTGAGATCATCTGGGCAGTGAGCTAATGTGATCAGATGACAATTGAGATTAAGCGTGGCCGGGCGTGACTTCGTGGCCTGCCTGAACTATCACCATGCTTTATGTGTGATGTGACAATTAGGCATATGAATTGCTGACTAAAGGCCGAAACTTAATCTCTATAGAGACAATGCAATGTTCCTGTGTAAATAAAACTAAGCAAACCAATTGGAGGGCATTCAGCATAGTAATAGCGATACCAGCCTATTGCTACTAGGCAGGAGGAATGTGCTAAACTGAGGCTGAAAGTTAAACCAAGGTGAAATTAGCCATATCTGATATGACTGGCTTCAGGAGCATAGTAAAGCCATATGGATGTTTCCATTGTTTCAGTGGTGCTTGTCAGTTGCAGAATACCCACCCAGCACCTCTAACCATTGCTGTTCAGTCTAGACTAGAGATAATTTAATCAGAACATTCCAGGTGGAAGAAAATGCCAAATTCTGCTGACTCCTGAAGATTTATTGTCTGATGCGACTTGCCAGTCTCCTCTTAGCATAATGGGCTCCTTGCTTGGTGCACAGACGCCTGACGCCTGGGGCAGGTGTTGCTAGCTTGTCCCACCTGTTTGATCCGGCAGCACTGGCATGGAAACGAATGTTCACAGCCAAGCCCGCTGGGAGATTCTGGCACCTGTAATCGACATGTAAATGAGCTTTTGACACACACACAAACATACACATGCACACGTTTCTCTATGTTGATATATCAGAGCCAGCATTTGACAGTACCTGTATGTACTTGTGTTTAGCCTCAACCTGCATTAAACGTTTTAGTTAACCTCACTCACTTCAGACTCATCATGCTAATAATAGCCTTACCAGTGCCACATTTATGTGCGCAAAATGAATCTTGTTTGTAGTGTATTCACTTGAGCCCCTTTCTCTTTTGTTTTCTCTGTCAGCAGAACAGATCAGTGTAGATGTGATGGTGTGCCAGACAGCTGATTCATAGTAGAAACTTTTAGAAAAGGGCAAAAACGCTCCACATGGCTAACCGTTCCTTCGTTAAAAGCACACACTGGTTTGGCGTGTGTTGCAGGACCTCTGCCGATCCTCAGAAATAATCAGAAAAAAACTTGTGTGTGTTCTTGTATTGAAATGTTTTCAACTAAATCCCCTAGTCTCCACTTTGCATGTTGATCAGCGTTGTTAGGCATACATATATGCCATTTAATAATGTGGCCTATTCAGTCATGGTGTGTTCATTTTGTACTTGTAGTGGCTACAAAACGGTATTGTTTTTATTATATGAAGCCTGGAAGTGTCTTGCCCTGCACCTCATTTTAAGAAAGCAATTAACTCCATCCCAATCCTATCATTCCAAAGTGTGAGGGGATCACTAAAACATAGTCAGTCAACACCTCTACATTAAATGCCATAGTGTCACCCTACACATTGGAAACACATTGTGAAGGCTAGGGCATTTTTGTTGTGAGTGGTGTTTGCTACTTTGTATTCTTATTCCTATACAGAGCTAGCAGACTTTGAGGAGATATTTGGTTAATAACAAACAAGAAGTGTATTATCTTACAGTCTTAATATACCTTTTACATTTTCTACCTTTTCATCAACTAAAGAGAGAGTACATAACTGCAAATGAAATTGATTATATGCTTATCTTTTTCCAATAGACTAATTATAGTCCTCTGGTATACCTCACTACAAGTAAAGGATCCATATGATACTTTGTGTTGAGGCTATTTTAAACTTGTGCACAAAGTATCAAGTACCAGCAGTGCCAACGTGGAACCAGTGCATCTCTGTCTCTGCAGCTCTCATGCTAAACATTGACCTCTGGGCTGCAGGAGTGCACTGATGTCTCAGTGAGGTCTTTTCTTTATTGGCCATTCATGCTGCCATCAGATGGCAGTGGCTCAGGTGGGCTTTACATAAGCAGTGACATCTGAGCTCTGGGAGCAAGCTGGGTAAGAGCAATGTAAAGGTCATGTAGAGAACCGCTTTTGTTCAGTTAATCCTCCACTCAAAGCAGCCTGCTTGTCCTTCAAGCCCTACAGAGGATAAATAATGCCAGACTTATGAAACAAGAGAGTGGATTGGAACAACAAGTGAACGGGACAAATACGTGCCCAAACGATTGTTGTTTAAAACTGCTGTAGAAAACATTTAAGGGTTTAACTTGATGTGGCAATGATTATGCTCACACACAAGTAGGTTTTGTTGAGCAGAGCATGTCAGTTCTGCGTAAACAAACACACAGCAGGGTCAAGGGAACTCAGAAGTATCGAGCCACCGTGTTTTGCTCTGCTCTCGTCCAAAAGGAGCCAGGCGACCACTAATTACCCACACCTGCTCCTAAATCCCGGAAGACCCGGCATGAGCCACACCTCCCGGCACACCCTCCAGTCCAGACTGTGCTAAACCACACCCAACCTCCACGCTGGCATGCCCATCCTGCATGTGTGTGCCGTGTGACGGACGCTCCTCCCTGCTATCCCTGAGAGATTATAAACGCTCCCTCAAAACTTGCATCATCTGTGGCATTGTGCTGTGTTAAGGAAGCGCACATTTTCGAGTGACCTTTTATTGTGGCCAGTTTAATTGATCTGCATCTTGATGTGTCACGCCTGTGAGGTGGATGGATTATCTGGGCAAAGAAGAAGTGCTCACTAACACATTTATACATATTATTTTAGACATATATATTTGATAGAAACAGGCCTTTTGTGTACGTAGAGAAAGTTTTAGATCTTTGAGTTCAGCTCATGATGAATTGGGGCAAAAACAAAAGTTTTGCATTTATAATTGTGTTCAGCGTATCTCTACACTGGCCTGGGAACGCCTCGGGATGCCTCAGTCAGAGCTGCTTAATGTGGCTTGGAAAACGAAGGTTTGGGGTCCTGTGCTTGAGCTGCTGCCCCCACGACACGACCACGGATAAGTGTTTGACGATGGATGGATGGATTGATGGATGGAGGGAGGATACAGACAGAACTGGAGACATAATCGTCATTGAGGGTGTAGGGTAACGGCAGGTCTGTGTGTTCACAAACAAAGTCTCTTACACTCCCCCTTCACACACACCAAGTCTCTCCTCTTTGCTCTCAGTCGATGTGTACAGTTCAGAAGGCATTGCCCTGGGTGTGATGGCTGCATGCTGCCCTTGTTTTCTGCACAGGATCTGGAAAACCTGACAGCATGTAGGGAAGGGGAAGGGGTGGCATGGTTTGTGTGTGTGTGTGCTTGTTGCGTTAGGACGGGCGGAGGCCCAGTGGGCCCTCCTGAGCGCAGGAAGGCACACCGACATTGAGGAACAATGAAGTAAAGCAGACCAGTGTGTACTTTCAACAGGCAGCGGGTGGGAGAGAGTGAGGGTGTGAGGAGGGGAGAGGCACAACACCGTTGCTAGGCTTATTGAACACCCTGGCCTGAGTGGTCCACTCACATGGCAGCCATTAGTGTCAGACGGCCACATTATAGACTGGCTAACAAGAGGCACTTACACCATAATGGGGCCATAGAATCTCTCACTCACACACATACACAGATGTTATGGTCTTTACATGTCATCCTATAAGATGTGTGTGAATAGTGTCCAGCACTGTGTGAGTGTTTGTTAAACCAGCATCCAGCAGATATGAATTACAAACTAGTGTTTGTATTCCTACATGACAAGTGTTAGCTAAAGGTAGAATGTTGTCTGTTTTTTTGGCGTCTCCCATAGCTTTTATCACTGAATTGATTTGAACTGGTTACATGATTTACTCCTAGGACACATGCACACATGAACACCAAACACACATAAGGATTACATCATGTAGAACTGAATTACCAGCTCATATTTGAGATTCGAAATACATATTATCCCACTCATACTACAGTATATCTCTTATAAAAGCTGGTTCACTGGTTTGACAGAGCTGTGGATAACCATGCAAAGTATAGTGACTTAATGTTAAGCCACAGTTGAACTCTTTCTAAACCCTTGACTGTACTGTGGCTTTCTTACAGTATCTGAAGAGCGCTCCACAAAAACCCAAATTTTCTGTTCCACTTCCCTCTGATCACGGCTTGTACTTGTTGTTGTGTTCACTTCTATACATGGATATATATCTACATTATACGTATGTTTTGCATTACAAATGGAAAAATACCTATTAATATTACAGAAACAAGCATGAGTAAAGTGAATGCCAACAGCTGAGACGGTATTCAGCTATAAAATTGAAGTTTTTTTTTTTAGTTAATTTATGCATAGTGTCAATGTCAGCACTTTGAAAACAGTTCAATTCTGCTTTAAGTAGATTTATGTAGTTTGCAGTTATGTGTTTAATTTTCTTAGTAGTTTTGTGTCTCACTTAATATTTTTTCAATAGTGGCCTTTGTTATGTTTATGATTAGAATATTGTATTAGTTAATGTAGCATAATGATGTTGAGGCACATACCAGTGTAAGTGTATTCGTTTTATGAACGCCAGCACAATTATATATGGCGCAGGTCCAAGGGAGGGAGCGTTCCTGCCGCTGTGTGGAATTTCATAGAGTGCTGTAAACCTCCAGCACAGGGACATGAGATGATTCTGCAGAAATATAATTATCTCCTGGCGACCAGCCGCCTCATTCATTCCTTCTTTCCTTTGCTTTCCTTTCTTTTTTCCTTTCCTTTGCATGCTCATTCTTTCTACTCTTACCGTTATCTTGCCCTCATCACGCTTTCTCTATCTTGTATCATGCTCTGCTATCTGTCTCGCTCTCACTCTCTTTCGCTTCTCTGTTTACCTCCATCGCTTCAACAGCTGCTCACCTCGGGGTAATTAATAGGCATTCATCTTTATGCCCTCTAAGGAACAGCAGAGGCTATACTGTAAAACACAACAACATTAGCACCACTCTGCCCTGTGTGTGTGTGTGTTAAATATATGCTGACTCTTCCCTACCCACTTGCTGTCTATTCTGTCCACCTCAGCACACTGTAAACATGAATTTCGGGAATTTTCACGACCTAATGCGTAAAACTCGGGCTTCTATTGTGGAGAATGGGATATTTCCAACGCGCCTTGATGTGCTCAATAATGTGAGTTTTACTTTTTTGATGTGGACACTTGGTTTGATGTGTATTTTTAGACGTGAAAGTCGGGTGGGGTTGTAACGCTTCGTCAGAAGTGTCAACCACTTGTGTTTTGCTGGCCCCACTGGTAGTGGCAGCTGTTACTGCATGAGAACAAACTGAAGTATACTGCCAACTGTGCCTTCATTTAGAGTTATGTTCTGTGTCTTCAGAGACTGCAGAGAAAGTGTGATTTCTTACTGGGAGTTTTAGGAGTACGTCAAACATTGGCTCTTGATATTGCTCTGAATGTAACAAGTGAATATCTTTTTTTCTCTAAGATGTGAGCTTTTGGGAGTGGATGGGCTGAGTTAGAAACCTAAATCACAGTCAGTTTCTCAATTATGTTGTTCTGATTGAAGGAGAGCTTTCACTTTGTCTGCATCAATATTGGAATTCCTCACCCAGCTGTAGTGTTCTGCACTGTGAGGATGTAATCCCTGTATCTGCCCTATGTCACAAGGTCTGCCTTTCCCTTTCTGGTTCCGTAGAGAAAGAATTGTCAAGAGGTTTTGTCGGTGCATTTTTGCACCACGAATTAGAAGTAGAACCCCCACCACACCCAAACACATGCACAAACACCCACATGTAAGCCAATTTTTGCATCTACAATTCAGCCTGCATGCAGTAACACGCATGAGTATAAAAAAAGCAATGTATACTTAAAGGAACAAGTAATTATATTCCTCTTTTAAACTGTACTTCTACTCTTATTTAAGTAAATGTTTGACCCACAAATGTTCTACTTATACATGATACTTATACATTTGCTATAATACCTTTGTTACAACTAGTCTGCTATAAATCGGTGAAAGTGCACATGAGGAACCGGTTGCTAATATAGGATTGAACTGGGAGAGGCTCAGTGAAGGGTCACTGGAACCTTCTTTACTTAATATAATATCAACAAGTGCTGTTTAGTTTAGTTTGAACTGAGCCACAAAATAAAAAAAATATCTAAACAGAAAGTAACGTGTATATTGAGTAATTATTTACTTTTGCTTAAGTATTTTTTTAATGGGGGGGGGAAATGCATTTTCTTCATAGATTAACAGGATACTACTCACATATTCTCTCAGTCTATTCTCACTCTGCCCTTCATTTTCTCCGATTCACAAAACTGATGATGAGGCTGTGATACATTAGCTTGACAGTCTTGGGTCCTGTTGCAGGTGGTGGCTAGTGACGGGGTTCGGGCTATGATGGAGTCAGCCCTGACAGCCAGAGACCGGGTGGGGGTCCAGGACTTTGTCTTGCTGGAGAACTACACCAGCGAGGCTGCCTTCATAGAGAACCTGCGCAAACGCTTCAAGGAGAACCTCATCTACGTGAGTGTGTGCGCATGTGTGTTCCAATGGCAGCATCCACTTTTTTTATTTGATCAGAATAATTTACTCATTAGTTTTTTTGATGGAATTGTGATAAAATCTCTCTGTTAGACATACATTGGGTCGGTGCTGGTGTCGGTGAATCCATACAAGGACCTGGAGATCTACACTAAGAATCACATGGAGCGATACCGTGGGGTCAACTTCTATGAGGTTTCACCGCACATGTAGGTACACACACACACGGGTTAACATCAGGCATCTGGTTCAGAGCACCCCCTTCGGCATGCTCCATCACTTGTAGTCCTCTACTGTATTTCGGACAGTGTAAAGCCTGGTTTATGCTAAGTGGGTCTGCGTTGTTAGTGTCCTGTGCGGGTATACGCTGACATGTAATATACTGCAACAATAGCCACATTTTTGGAGTTGAGAGTTATGACGCTGTCACGTGTTACTTACCCTGTAATTATGTGTCTTTAATCTCAATAATAATTGAACAGTTTCAGATT
>JAODTR010007335.1:0-10317 GCA_025399935.1 Amblyopsis rosae | reverse complement strand
GACTTCACTCTCCCTCTCTCTCTCTCTCTTTCCATATATCTCTCTCTCACTATCTCTCTCTCTCTCTCTCTCTCTCTCTCTCTCTCTCTCTCTCTCTCTCTCTCTCTCTTCCCCTCCCTCTCTCTCTCCCTCTCTCTCCATCTCCCTCTCTCAGTATCCACAGCTGCTGCTGTGGTCGGCTGGTGCGGCCACAAGTCTCTGTGCAAACAGAGGAGTTGTGAATGTGTGAAGCCCGGCAGTGTGCGTTTCATTTGAGGTCCGACGCAGGTCCGACATAGATCCCCATGTAGTCAAAACAGAAACCGCATACTGGGTCACGCCACATGCCTCAACAAACCAAGCACTAACCAAACATACCCAAGCACAGCGTGCAGAGGGTGGAGAGAGGAGGAGGAGGAGGAGGAGGAGGAGGAGGACATTGGCGACTGGCGCTCTTTCGGAAGCATGTTCAGGGTACAGAGGAACCTGCAGAAACCATGTAGTTCTATGGGAGAAACAGGCGTACTTAGATGTCAATGGGTCGATATAGAGTGTGAGACATCTGTCTGTAATTAAGGCCTTTGTTTTTGTGTTGTTAATAATAATGGGCCTATAGGGCGCAGTAAGAGCTTCTACCAGGCCTGTTACAAAACATTGACTGTTATGCATGTAATATGTTGAATATAGAGTAAAATGCCCTTGCTTTGGCTACGAGTTCGATCACAGGTCTCAACATATGTGTGTGATCTTTGAGGGCTGTGTCGAGCAAATAACGCAGACAGCTTGGCTGAGGAATGCCAGCCCTCGAACCTTTAACGATGGTGGGTGTGGTGGTGGTGTGGGTGAAGAAAGGGGGAGGGGGGTTCAGTGTCTTGAATGCATTTCAGCGTAATTGTACTTGATATGTCATTTACAGAACACCCAAGTAATCATATAAACAAAGCTCTGGATGCCCCGTCAGGATGAAAGGAAACATGAGCGAGCGGCCGATGTATCGCCCTTAAGCGTCCGGGACTGCCTCTCAGACGTCCATGGGTCTCCCCAAGAAGCAACACCGACGTACTGTACGCACACACACACACACACACACACACACACACGCACACACAGACACACGCGCACATACATGCATGTACACGCAGCAACAGATGGGAGTTGAAGTTGAAATTGAATAACTGCTTGTGGGTGGAGTTGGGCTAATTGCGTCTTGTGTGCGTGTTCTGTGTTCTGTGTGTTGTGTGTGCGTGTGTGGGGGAGGGGGGTGTGTATGTGTGTTTGATATTGTGTGCTACTCTGAAAAGGGATACAGAACTGAAAACAAATAAATACAGAATAGTTGTTGATTTTCAAATTCAGTATAAGAAAACACATCAGGAAGAATCACTGCAGAAAATTAATAATTGTATTTATTGCATTATATACAGTACATGTATACAGTATATAAATATACTTACTTATTTAAATATATATATATTTTTATATATATATAAATATATTATCTTACTTATTTTTATATACGGGATATGTGTGTGTGTGTGTGTGTGTGTGTGTTTACTGATCCAGCCACCAGCAGAAGTCATCCTTACCTTGGAAGCCATAGAACTTGTTTTCTATAAAAAGACATAAAAGACACAATGCCATCCTGTCGCTTTATTCAGCATGATCCGGCCGCACACACAACTCTCTGTTTACCATTACGCTCTGCTCCCTCTGGCCCAATACACACACACAGGATCCCTCTTAAGGTATAGTCAGAGATTGGAAGCTAATACTTTTATTTTGTCAAATTCTGCGAATATCTCCTAGCAGCCCGCTTGCTGCCCGTCATGTGGTGAGTGCTGAAAAATAATCTGGTGTTTCTACACAACCATGGCTTTGTAAGTGAGAGTACAAACAAAGTGTTGCAGACAACAACACCACACAACAACGTCCTTCAGTTCAGATATCAAAAAGCTTTCAGCACAAAGGACTATACCTTTAACAAAGTGAAGCTGTTTTGTTTATGCTGAACAATGCGAGAAGGAACACACACAACGAGCGGAAGATAATAAGAGAAAGCATGACATCATGGATAATTAGAGTCAGGTGATAAACAGCAGAGTGATATTTACGTTACACCATATGCCCTGCACCATGTGTCTCTGTCTCTAGGGCACATAAGCAGGTTTCAGACGCGCAGGTCAAGGAGGAGGATGCTCCCAGCTGCTAAACCACACTGGGACGCACACACACACACAGGCACATCCTCTGTGTGTGTGCATGTGTGTGTGTGTGTGTGTAATTGACATTACACTAGCAATTGTTCTTATGTAAAATAGCATGTGTACAAATAAACGTGTTGATTGCATATGTGTTTGTCTATGTGTGGATTCCCACGTCATAACAGATCATTGCTATATTCGATATGTGTGCTTTCAGTGTGTGTGCGTGTGTGCGTGAACCTGCTGTATACTGTATGTGTGAAGCTAATTTCTAAACTGTGCGCTGTCTGTTATTCTCACATAAAAGGTCGTGTTTAACCGGAGGAACTCTGGAGAGGTGGCTCTTTACAGACACAATTTGCAAAGCTGTTCAAAATAAACTTTAAATAAAAATGTACACTAAATTGACAAAAGGGACCACCAAAGATATGTCATAATTTCTCGCATAAAGCATTAATTTTCCTACTTTGAAATGCAATGTCTGTAATCAGTTTATTGATTCAACACCAATCAAGATGTTCAAGAGCATCATTGTTAAAACTGGACAGAAGAAAACTTTACAAAGCAACTTTAGCATAGGTGTTATGGAAGAAAACAACATGTCCTGGTCCCAGATTCATATACTCCTTTACATGAATACTTGCTATATGCTGAGTGCTACTGTAAATGTGCAAGCACGATAATGAACAACCAATCCATTGAGTTAAAGAGAAATATATTTACTTTATTTATGTTTAAATGATAGATTAGTATTCAAAAAGAAAAGCGTAAATGTCCAGGATGTGGCGATGTTCTTATGGAGTATTCCACATGGACACACATCTAATAATCTGTTTCATGTCAGTTTCTCATACATGTTAGTACAGCATAAATAACCCACAGAGGTTAGTATTGTATAAATAACTGCAGCCAGGTATCACACGCATAAACCTGTAGAACACAAACGATACTTTACCCTCTATGCAAAACTTCTTCTGAATCAAAATTCCTTTAGCTGCTGTAAAGTCTCACTCATTAGACTTTCCCTTCACAATTAAAATCAACTTTTGGCACTGACTTTTTTGAGTTGTTGTTTTCAATTCATATATCCTCCTGTGCCAATGTCCTTTATAATTTAAACATTAAGAAAAACAATAAAACATCACGTCCAGTCGATATCATTTTAATCAGTCATCAAATGTAATAGTGCCTTTAGTTAAAAACAGGAATGTCTTTGCAACAGAAACTGGTCAGTGGTCCATAGCGATCGAGTCACTCTCACTTCCGTCAGTGCAGAATATCCTCCTTGTGAACCCTCCAGCCAATAGCAACGCAGCGTTGGCAAAGTGTCTGGTGCTCGGCGTTGCATCTAATCACCGTGGTTGCACCACGATGGGCAGGAAATGGGTGGCTGTGTTTTTCCTGCGCGTTTTCTTCCCCCTCATCGGCTTGCCGTTGGCGCTGAGTCCCACAAACATGTGTTTCTTCTTGTTGCGCCACTCGGCAGAGGCGTAGGTGTTGTACTTGTTCTCCTCGATGCGCTCGATCAGACGGCAGTCTGGGCCAAAGTCCCTCTGTTGAAAGACAGGCAGTGTGAATACATGACATATGAAATGGTCTCAAATTGGAAGAAATACCATACTGCATTTAGGCTATATGCATACTCTATATACAGTAAATGGGAGCATTTATAGAGCGCTTTTCAGTATTTTGCCTGACATTCACCCAGTCACACACACATTCATTCATACACCAATGGTGATTGCTGCCATGCAAGGTGCGACCAACCACCAGGAGCAGTTAGGGAGGTATAGAGGTATAGAGGTATCAAGGATGCTTACAGGTAGGTCAACACCGGGGTGTGACCCGACAACCTTCTGGCTGGAAGCCCAAAAGACAGACCACTAGACCATCCTGTCCAGTAAATAAATTAAATGTACTATGTGTACAGTACTGTATATAGTTTATTTTCTTTCTCATTTTTATTTTAAAGAGAATGGATATTTGATAACTTACAGTACACTTTTAAAACTTCTCGGCCTCACTAATGTGCATGAATAGAAATAGTTCAGCAACAGTTGAAAGACAAACCACACACTTCCAAGTTTGTATCATCACTGGGCATTATAACTTATACGCAATGATTGGAACATATTTTCCCCCTGGTTTTAATAACAAACGTTTAAAACCATGGACTTAATTCAATATGTAATGAGAATAACAGGTCAAAATCATGTCTGGAATTTTACACACATTTAGAAAGGTTAAACATTCTCTCCCTATATAAATGATTGACCATCACAGACTGACATTCTCATTTAAAGACCCTCCCTAGAAAGTCCTTACTTCATTATGCGATAATCTGCAGCTCCTCATACAGTACATTAATTCATACAGTTGAAGAGGCTGCTAAACTCTCATGTTAAAACTGAAGTGGAAAATAATAGAATGTCTGGACATTTTAGAAAAAAGGAAAAGTCTCTCTTTCAAAAGAATTGTAATTGTCTTTCCGAATACAGTATTACCGATGAGTTAACCAAACGTGGATAAGAATCCTCTTATCAAATTCAAACCAAATGTTATAAATGTGAGGCTCTTTAAATGTCTCACGGCAGTTAGACAGTTTCTGTAGAGTCATGACACTTTAATACATTGTCTAAACAAAATGGCTCATGGTCAGCCTAGACTACAGAGTATTTATCAACCAACCGTCACTTCATGGCTGGTCTGCCACAAAAACAAATGTCTCTGTTGAACATTAGGTCTTACACAATCCTTAATGAATAATGCAAATGCTTTGAAACACAACTGATCTTGTTATTATGCACTTATGCTGTCTATGGTGTTATAAAGAACAATGGATCAGTTTATTGTTCAGACTGGTCTTTCTTCAAAACTGTTAGGGATAAATTATACACTAAACTCACAACTGTAATACATTCAAAATTATTCATATTCTTTTGGTGTAGATCCTGTAAAGAAAAGATGCTACGTGATGCTACAGTCCAGATTATTTGAGCAGGTGACACAATTGCTACACTAAATGGTAAAGTCTTCCAAACACTATACGGAAGCATACAGTAGACCAATATATGTTTATATTCTAACCAACCACTGCTTTTTCCAGCAAATGTTGGACATAGCTAGCCAACAATAAAAACAGAAGTCCAAAAGCAAGAACCAGTAAGATAGAACCAGATAAAATTGCTAATATGTATATATATATATATATATAATCTTAGGTAATTTGTTACATAGAGAATATTTTTCCTAAATATGTTTTTGTCAAATAAAATGTAGGTAAATATCTCTGCTTCAAGTATGCTTTAAATGCATAACTTCATATAAATCGTTTATCACAAAAACAACATTTTCAAGTTTGTCAATTCTAATTTCAAATTCTGTCCCCAGAACTCTTGAAATAAATGTCTGTGAAATTGCACTTTAGTACCGTACAATGTTTTTATCCCCCTAAACCCCAACAAACACAATCAAAACTGCGTTTGTATTAACTTTCAATTTAATTTTTTTATTTGACTGGGCCTCAGGAAATATTTGTTGGACGTCATTCTCTTCGCTTTTTGAAATCATTCCTGTCTGTCTGTTATTAATGAATTCACATTGTTATCATTAGAGTTCCTTGTAAAACAATATTTTGAGGACAGCGATGGCATTGTAATCTAATGCATTTCTTATGTCTGCTTCTTGGTGTCAGCATGCATCGGTTGCCAGACAATCTGTTGGGCTGTCCAACACTGGGAATGTAACACTGAGTTCTGGTATACGGAGAGAGCAAGATTGGAACTTAAAGCAGTGGGTGTCGTGACCACTGGGGTCGTGGGATGTTAGTGGGGAGTCACAAGATAAATATTACCACAAATAGTGATGAATATTTTCAAAACACATACATGTATTTATTAATTAAATTAAATTGCATGTTTTATTGGTTTAAATTGTTTAGAAATGCTTCCAATTTTGCTATTCAAAATGTTTTTTTATTTCTCTTTTTTTTTTTTTGGCTTATTTTATTTCAGTAAAAGGTTTTAAAACTGCCTGCCTATGCAGGATATCTTCTGTTGTTTGAGTTTGGTGCCTAAAAGTCAAATGAGACACCATTTCTGTGGCAAAGTGACCAGGTCACTAGGATCTGAAGGAGTCACATATAGTTACTGGAAGTGTTTCTCGGTCCCAAGGGCCAACGTCCCAGTAACAGGCACCAGTTTATGTTTGCAGGAAGGTACCTTCCTTGACATCCACACACGTAAACACATGTGGGCACACACATCCACAGAACCTAAATATCTCTCTCTCTCTCTCTCTCTCTCTCTCTCTCTCTCTCTCTCTCTCTCTCTCTATTTGGCCACAGCTGTTCAGATTAGTTCCAGAACTAAAACTGAATGTTCCCAAAGCAAAATTAGAATATTCTGGAAATACTGGGCAGTTTGGTAACAAACATCGGTGTCAGTGTGTCTACCCATCTAAATAATTATAATACGAAAAAAAAACTAAACCTGCTTAGAATTCAATTATAATCATTAAGTGACATCAAATCAAGGTAATGGTAAAGTGACGTAGTGTATTCAGGGATGCATCCTTGCAATAAAAATGTTGCTTGCTATTTAGATTAATTGTAGAATGGCAATAGTTATTTACAAGGCTAAACATGAAGAAGGTAAACCTTTCACTCTGACATGCATGCAGTTAAATATTTCAGAGGGTTTGTATTTGAGCTTAATAACGTGTTAATGATAAAACATATATATATTAGTGATTCCTTTATTGTACAGTGATATCATGAGCATCTTTAAATATTCAACAAGCTTAAATAAATCTTTAGACGTGACACTTTTAAGATCACGCAATATTGCGGAATAACTATTTCATTTGACCAGCGCGGGATAAAGAATCCACTGTCTAAATCCATCAAGCGTAATATAATCCCTGGCCTTCACCGGCGTGCTGCTACAGCAGTGACTCTAACACGTCATGGGAATTCAGTTTCAGGCCGTGCAACAGAATGCTCTTTCTTTTCTTTCTGTCTTCATTTCTTTCTGCCGTGTGTCATTTCATCTGCGCTGCGGCTCTAGAGAGACATGCCCAAAGTTAGCCTCTCTTTCAAAGTAAAGAGAGGAGAAAATCTGGGAGAAAATGAGACAGGCAACGGGAGAAGAAAGAGAAAACAGATGAAACAAGGGTCTCCCTAGGGGCGCTCCAGCAGAATAGAGAAACTGGAGGATTGTGTTTCTTGTTTCTGAATGGAACAGAGAGAGGGGAGAGGGGAGCTCGCTCTGACCGACTGTGCTTCCATTTTTCTGGGCCAGAGATCGCTGCCGCCTTGTCTGCTGTTTAAAAAAACGGCATTCAGCGCAAGTGCAGAGCTGCGGGTCGACGGCTCACTGAGAACACAGTATGCCTAACTGAGCTGTTATAGGTGTGGGATTCCAATAAATCATTATTATGCCAGTCAGTCCACAGAGAGGATGAGCAGAACTAAAGTGTCCTCATTGACCTTCAGTGACATCAGTACGCTGACGTAACCCGCAAGTTTGGCTTGGAAGTGATCACTTACCACTCGTCACCTAAATGCAATGCAGCTTCAGGAAAATGCCATCGGATAGTATCTTTTAATAGACTAGGAGGAGGTCTTCCTATAGCTACAGCACGGTAGGTACTCACCGCTCCGTACAGCTCCCCATTCTTTCTGATTGCCAGGTAAAAGTTGCTGCTGAGGCCTCTGATGGCCACAACCCCGACATCCACCGACTTGATCTCCAGCACACCTGGTGGAGGGTCAGAGGGAAGGGGAGGGATGGGGGAGGGGGTTGAGGAGGAGGAGGGGTGATACGTTAAAGTGAATGTTTCAAAATCATGGAACCACGCAAATCTTGCAACACCCGTAATATTGTTGTTATACGCGCAACATTGAGCAGTAAAAGAGCGATGAGGACTTTGTGTTGCCCAGAGGAACAAAACGACATATCCCTTTGCCTCATCTCAAAGAGTTAGCATTAATCCAAATGTTTACATAGAATATATCTGAGAAATGGTACAGGTATTAGAAACATCAACTCTTCTGTCAGATGTACCAATGAGGTTTAATAACATTAACGTTTAGAATTTTCAATAATTATAGCGCAATCATTATAACCTCATCCACGCTGGTCTCGTTTAATTATGTCAGATGCATCGAAAGCACACAAAATACGAGACCGATTAATCGTCAAACAGTGGAAAACTCCTTGTACAGCCGCTAACATAACATTCCAGGGAAGATCATAAACCCAGAGCACTGGTCGTTTGTTCGTCTGCAGGTTCGCTGGCAGGCTGCGTGCCCTGGGACCGAGGCGCGAGCCAGGAAAAAACATTTCTCCGTTCCATGTTTGTTTTTCTGACCAGGGGGAGTGAAGGCAGCGCTGGGCTGGGAGAAGAACTAGGGGTTATGGGGGGGGGGGCGTTGGTGTTGCTCTCGTGGCTGGCAGTGTGTTCATTTTGGTTTTCGTGCCCACAACCAATTACTGGTTTACGCTTTAAGCTGTGGTTCTTGCCTCTCTCATCCGAAAGTCAATCCCACCACCTTTTAAAGCTACCAGGGGCCGAGGAGGATCAGCTAAAGAGCGTGAGGGAGTTCAGGCACGGAGAGAGAGCACTGTTACAGCTCAAGCTGCGAATCGACACTGTGCCGCTTATGGACGCGCGTGCACGCGAACACGTGCATGTGCGTTTTTGAGTCACGCACAAAACATGGCCATCATTTCAAACAAGGGATTTCATGGAGGCAAACCGCTCATTCTGCTCCGGTATTTATACATACGTGCTGCATGCGTATACAGAATCAAAATCTGGAGTTTTTTTTTTTTACAATGCGTCTGTTACACTTTAGGTTTGTTTAAGTTCGTTTCATGGCCTTTCCAGAGCTCGCCTGCTACGCTAATCTCATTTAAGCCATAGTGAGAGCTGCCCTCTGTTCTCATCTCAGGGGACAGAGGGAATTTGTAACATCCTGCTTTCCTGGTGGGATTTTATGGTGGTTGAGGCAAATGCAGATTCTCAGGGTTTTAGGAGGCCTGTCGCACCCTTCTTTGATCAGGCATCTGGAAGTGCCTGGCCACTGTCTCCCTACTATAAATCCTCCCTAGTCACTTCTCTGCTATAGCTGCCTCTGTCATGTATCCTCTATGTGCTGGCCTGGGACAGCTTTAGGCTTTTTTTGCAACCATTTTGTTTGCTGTACACAGTTATACTAGAAAACACACATACACACAGATGCTTGAAAATGTGTCTATTGTATATAGTCCACACACAGAGACATAAACAATTGAATAATGACAATGTGCGCAAACACACACACACACACACACGCACACACACACACACACATTTAACCAAAAATCCACCAACATCCATGCACACACACACACACACACAAACATATACTTGATCAACACATTCACCAAAATCTGTACACACACACACACACATTTGACCAAAACATCCACCAACATCCATACACACACACACACATTTGACCAAAACATCCACCAACATCCATACACACACACACATATTTGACCAAAACATCCACCAACATCCGTGCACACACACACACACACACACATTTGACCAAAACATCCACCAACATCTGTGTGTACACACACACACACAGTAAGCAGTACCAGCAGAGCTAAACACCCTCCCATCAGACCTGTGCTGCGACCTGCTCTAAAATAACACAGAGGCTGCTCCACCTGCTCAAACTGCTGTTGCTGTTTGATGTGCTGCTGCTGTTTGATGTGCTGTGCCAATGGGCATAAGCACATGCCTCTTCCATAGCACACAGCCATCACAGCACGGCTGCCACAGAAGGGCACAGCAGCCCTTCTGGTTGTGGTAGATAGATGTCCTGTATTTAGTAGTATACTGTAGTGTATTAGTGGTATATACTGTAGTATATATACATGCAGTGGTATATACTGTAGTATATATACATATAGTGGTATATACTGTAGTGTATATATACATATAGTAGTATATACTGTAGTGTGTAGATACATACTCTATATTGGTATATATATATATATATATATATATAGTGGTATATATACATATAGTAGTATATACTGTAGTGTGTAGATACATACTATATACATATATATATATA
>JAODTR010007334.1:0-10317 GCA_025399935.1 Amblyopsis rosae | reverse complement strand
CGACACCTCATAGGACGCTCTGGCGACGCAGGCCAGGGCCCATGGGTTTTTGGCCTGCCTTGTAGGAGCGTCTGCTCCCTACGTGGGAGATCGGGGTTCGATTCCCCGAGGGGGACGGACGATCTCCGTAACAGGAGCACCAGTTGCCGCGTGGATGCTGCTATTTTTGAAACGTGGACTATAAAGTTTCTGATTCCTAGATCTGTGGTATGTGAGATGTCATCATTCTGTCTATTGTGGTGGCTAAATTGTGTAACGCAGCGACTACACCGTATTGAATGTCCTATTCAGACTTAATTAACTATTTTAACTTAACTAAAATGAAGAATCAAGAATATTTTATTTATTACAAGTAACAATGTTAAGGTGGCCTTAACGGATCCTTTCATTTTAATCCTTCAACAGATGGAAAAGGTTCATGTACCTGTTGTGAAATTCTGGGACGATACCATTTCCCTGACCGATATTTTCTTTAACTTTAACCACAGCCATGTCCAGCCAGTGGCTGTTAAGGGGTTCAGTCATAGCACCCGCCAGCATGAAAGTGATGCAACACAACAGATAAATAAGCCACTGCAGCGGTGAATGTCATCTTATTTGCAGTCAACAAGGCAAATATCAGCTGATACCGACGTACGGCCGATACAATCGGAGCATCCCCTGGTTCCTAGTTTAGAGCAGACACCTTGATAGTATGCGGCATGCTCAGTCTGGACTGTTTTTCCTGACACAAGGTGACAAGTTCCTTATTGCAAGGCAAACAGGTCGTCACTCAGGTACATTTGACAGAGGCTTGCAGCGGTGGGCCAACTGAATAATTCAGTAGCCGGAGAGTGGTTCTCCTAGGGCTCAGACAGGCGGCCATGACAGGAGTAATAGCTTTAGCATAAACAATAACTCCCAACTTAGTCCAGGTGTGCCTTTTCCAGCCAATAGGAGGCTGGGCAGGGAGGGAGGCCTTTAGGAGAAAGGTGAGATGGCATGCTTCCCGGATGAAAAAGACACCCAGAAACACACTGCATCAGCAAAGATCTGTGCGGTCCTAGCGGTGTTCTTTGCACACCGAGCCTGGAAAATGGGACGCTTGTTATCCATTGGAAAGTCCAATCTTTCCCATTTTCCTTGGATCATGCCTCTATTAGCATGAAGTCATTTTTCAACGTCTGTGGAAAACAAAGAATAACAATTATACGACTACTACCTATAATGAAACGGGTTGAAGACATCTCTGATGCGCTTCATAGGAACTGAAGTAAAACAGCTCAATTTATTTTCACTGGCAAATACCCTATTTTTATACAAAAGGCAAATTCACTTCTGGCAAATGGGAAATACATGGAGCCAGTACTACTGTTAAATAAATATAGCCTTAATGACCTCTCTTTGGCCAGCATGTAGGCAGGTTAAAATAAGTCAATTACGAGACATTGATCTAATTTAATATAATGACAATCTCGCTCTTAAACCAATCCTTCCGCTAATAAAGGGCGAGACGGCATTCCATCAGAAAATGCCCTGATAGGAAATACAGGTGTATTAGCAATATGATCCGCCTGAATAATGACATTAGCAATAAAACTGCTATATTGTCTTAACTAAAGCGGGGTCATGAAATTAAATGAAGGGCTGACTCTTGCTGTTCATATGAGGACTCTGGAGCTGAGCAGTAGCAGTGGAGGCTGTTTGTGTGTGTGTGTGTGTGTGTGTGTGTGTGTGTGTGTCCGTGGGGGGTGGGGGGAGCGCGGGGGAGATGCCCTCCTCCATTACATTAAGGGATCACACTGCTCCCTGAAAATGAGTATTGATCCTCTTAGGACCAGGATCGTTTAGGAGATTAATGCGAGCAGCGGCGGGCTCCCTGGCGCTCCACCCAGGACCGGGCAGAGATCAGGCCTTGTGCGCCTGCCTGGGGATCTGTGGAGAGGTCCCGGTGTGGGGTTGCACTCTTAAGAGGGGGGTGGGGCCTCCCCCCCCCCCCCCCCCCCCCCCCACACACACACACACACACACCCCCCCACCCCACCCCCCTTCCTGCTAACGCCACGCCATCTGGGCCGCACACATAAGCAAAGGAGCGTCAGCGTGTGACTGTGGGGGTGGGGGGCGGTGACAATGGGAGATCACGGTCTGCGTTAGAAACAGATACAGCGTGGATGGACAGAAGGGCCAGGAAGCCAGTTGGAGGAGCACAGAGGAAACGAGAGTGAAAGAGGGGAACAGAAAGCAGCAGCACTGCATGAGAGGAGCAGGGCGAAAGAATACACACGCCCTGCTCCGATTAGAGAGGAGAGAGGCAGGAGGCCGCGGCAGTGATAGAGAGACGCCAGAGACTAACTGCTTAATCTCTCCCAGGAGACCGCGGCTAAATGTGAGCCCCCCCCCCGCTGCCTCCACTCTCGACCGACCACCAACCCCCCACGCAAGACTATCACAGCCACAGCACTTTGCTAGGCCAACGACCAGCTGCATGTAGGGCGGCTATCAGGCAAAAAGAGTGCATATGACACACAAGTGCTATTGCACATGCGCACACACACGCACGCGCACACACACGTACATACACAACACCACACACACACATCTACCTATGAGAGCTCAGGTGGAGTCTACACTGGTAAATAATGCCGTGGATCTCAATTTCAGCCAAATATAATGAAACTCATGAAAATTGATGGTGTAATGTGGTCATTTGTGAGTTTAACGTGAGATACTGGCCCTCTTTGTTTGAAAATCAGGTTTCAAGTCCCATAAGTAAACACCAAAATACATACAGATTTGCAGACAGATTTAATGTTAGTGAATTTCCTTGTGTTTTTGAGGTCAAATTGGTCCCTGGGAAATTCCTAGGACAAATACATTAAGTATTCAGAACTTGATGAATGTGTGTTTTTCTGATCCTTAAGATCTAACAATAATGTTTTGTGTATTGGGCAAGTTACTCAGGAATTATATTTAATTACTATATACGTACTACTACTTCAAAAGGTAATAACATTACTTTACTTATTACTGAGTATTAAAAGTAATTAGTTACGTTACTAGATACATTACTATATTACTTTCACAATCACTACCCTGCCTCACCCCTTCCGATAAATGACAACCTGTGTAGCCAGCTCATTTTAGAATGAAATCCTCTTTATTGGAACAATAATGAATCTTAGGAGTAAACAATCAGCCAAAGTGAAAACATTGCAGGCTCTCCAACCAGATGATTGGACAGGTTGGTTCAATTAGCCTACCCTAAATTAGATGCAGTAATGCATCATAATTTGGATTAGTAATTATAATAATATTACTGTTAAGGAAATAGTAATTAGTTACACTACTAGTTACTGGAAAAAAAATATAATATTACACTGTTGAAGACTGATTCATTTTATTTTTCGACAGAAAGCATGAGTATTTTCAACTTGCGTTCATCCGGTTTAATGGATTTAATTAACATTTTCTGTGACAGGAAGTAGATGATGCAGGGTGGCATGAGCCCCGAACCTCAGTGAGAATTAAAGATGGACAGGGTGACATCTACTGCACACCCCACATCATTTGACAAGCAGTAGTCTAATAGGCCTAGCCTTGATCCGTATGGCACAAGGCCTCAGGATCCTCAAACATATTCTTGAAAGTCTAAAGGTCTAATAATTACCAGGATAACATAACTCGACCAAATCTTTGTTGACAATGGGAATATACAGTACTGTAATGACACATACATAAATATAAAGTTCTAAGCTAAAAAATAACAGGTCTGGGATTCCAAATGTATTGAGAAACACAGTCACACATTGCTTATTTGATTCTATTTTCATGTCTACTGCTTACGTCTCCCTCGGTGTCTGTCTGAGCGTATCTTTCTCCTGTTCCTCTCTTTAAACTGCAGAGACTAAATCTGCAAGAGATTAGATTGCTGGTCTCCAGGGTGACAGGCGTACGATAGGCGCATAGCAGCACCTCCAGACACTCACAGTAAAACAAACAAACAAACTCCCTCGCTCCCATGATTCCACAGGGGCCGTTTGCCTGAGTTCTGAGAGCGGCTGACCTGTGGTTGAACACTACAATATGGCTGCCGGTGCAACAGTCCAAGCATATACTTATTTTGGCCTGCCGGTGTGTTAGTGCCGCCACATGTATTACATATGAATTAATCCTCACACATGCATTCTCCCTCTCTCTCTCTCTATCTCGCTTGCTCAATCACAACGGCACAGTAACCTCTGAGTCAGTCTTGCCCTGGCGCTGCCCTCCCTCTCCCCCCCTCCCACCTTCACCCAACAACCCTCCCCCTCTCGCCTCTTGTGTCTGTCAAAGTAGACAGCCATCTCCTGGAAACCCCGGTTTAAATGTATACTATTGGACCACGCGGTGCATTTTACTGCTCGTTTGTTGTTGCCGCTGGAATGACCACTGTAGGCTACGTTTTGCAAAGACGTCAGGTCAAGCTTGGTCTGTAAAGCTGTTATTTTTGGGCACGTCTTCTATTGCACTTGACATCACTCAAGTCACCCTCTCTGTGAAACACTACCTGTAAAGAGATATGGATATTATTGCTCAGGTTGATACAGGAAGGATATTTTACAGACTTCTTGTTTGCCTACAGTATGTTCCCGTATCACTTCTTATTGATCTGTTATTATGAAGTCTGAATGTTATTTTCCAAGTCTCATGCAACGCCGTTATAAAATGCTGTTTAAAATAACGTTGCTAATAGATTGGATTGGATAGCCTATGTAAGCACGAGTGTTGTTGTGTCTGTGTGTCTGTGTGTCTGTCCCCCCAGTATACCACAGGCAGCTATATTCATACAGCTGAATTAAGGTGTCTTGTCCCCATTCCAACCCCCCCAACACACACAAACACACACCTCCACCCACCCACCCCCCTTCATTCCAGCATAAACACATTTCCTTGCTTATGAACAGTGGTAGAGCTATAAATGTACATAGATGCGAGCCAATCACTATCACGTCCATTCACTCAAACGCTCCATATTAAGCCTTGCTTGTCAAGCAGATTGTCTCCGCTGCTCCATGCAGGCTGCTGTGTGTGTATGTGAAACAGTTTTCGTTAATGGAGGATTGCCATGGGCCACAGTCTGTCAATTTAATGCAATTTCACAGCTCAGCTTCCACGCGGCCACTTCAGGGTCCGACCGTGGCCACCCACACCTTTACAAGAGCCAGCAAGAGGTGCTGAAAGGGTGACGGACCGCTTGAAACTTTTAGGAGCGAAACGGAGCCCCAGAATGAAATTCCAGCACAGGAAATGACTGCAATAATAATATAACACTTAGTAAGGCTGTGGAAATAAACATACACACACAAAATAATATTCAGTTTGTGTTTCCATTTAAGATTGCACGAAGGGGAAACACTCGTCGGTAACAAAATTTTTTTACTTGAAATAAAAAACTTAATCCATGGAAATTGAAGTCTTTAAAAAAATATATAGTGCAGTCCAGTACATATTGTGAATTTGTGTAAACATACAGAAGAAATGGATAGTGGAACAAAAGCTGATTGCTTGCATCAAACATTAGACAATGTCCATATCCATTCAATTACAAAGGTTTTGTGGTTACTAATACTCATCCTTAGCCACTAGAAATAGGAGGAGGAATCATAGCCAGCTTTTCCGCAATCACTTGCCACCTCTTGAGCCTTTACCCCGAATGTGAAAGCCAAACACACTAGAGAGTCTGACATCTGGAAGGAACTCAGTAGTGAGATAGTGTTTAATTTTCATGTTTTACAGCTCTGGAGAGGGCCAGGGTGCCTTGGCTTCAGAGTTTGGAAGGGAGGAACGGGCCGTAGAGCCACAAAGCCTAACGGGGATTATGCCATTGGAAACCTCACACACACACACACACACAAGCATGCAGACATGCTTATTAAACACATGCATACCTAACCAAAGTCTCACCAAGAGGGAAAAAATTAAACAGAATGTTATTTGTGTGTTCTCTCTGGTCCCAGATGTCTAAGACAATCTCCCTCACCACTAGATTGGTTGTTTAACATGGCCACTTTAAAAATATCTACTGCTTAGCACACTAAGCCTGCCTTAGTAATGCTACAAGGCCAAACAAGTGTGGGATGTGATTTGACTAATTACACCGGAGGCATTTCGACATTATGCTCACAGGTTAGTCATAAAGATATTAATATTATTACTAGAAACAAGAGCCGTGATGATGATGATGATGATGATGATGATGATGGTGACATGGTTCAGTTTTTTATGTGGAAGGATCCGAGCAAAACAATAGCTGGCAGTTGACCTAAATCAGTCAAAAAAACAAACAAACAACAATTGCAGAAGCCTTCACGTTAGAGAATCATGAGAGGCTCATGCTTATTCAATGTGTCCACTGAGGTGTGCAGTCTCTTCATTTAATATTTCCATAATGTTGCATTTGAGTACGCGCCAGCCATTCCTGCAACGAGAAGGTAATGCATTCCATGCCAATGATGAAAAGGTACGCTTGGAACATCCCTCACAGGAGTTGGAGTTTGCAACTTGACAGTGGACACATGCATAATTAAGCTAAATAACCAATGAATATTTCATCTCAAAAGATGAAAACGGTGTAATATGTCTCACATAATGAGCCAGGTAAATTACTTTCAGAGGGAACTAACAACAAGGATATTACAGTACATTACAGTAGCCTACATCTTACAGTATTTACATTAAATGTCCTCAATCCTTTAAATAAATGATATAGGAAAGAAAGTAACTGCGGAAAGAAACATATTTTGAATTTATGCTGTTTGACACATTTTAACTGGACGTCAGTTGGGAGTGGGTGATTTTTCTTTTTATTTCAGTTGATTTTCCCAAATCTTTTTAGAAATCTTTATTATAGGAACTGTTATGTGGACAGGTCTTGTAATTCATCTTGAGCCGTAAAACACAATATGGCATGCAGTTGGGTGCAGATGTGCAATACCAGCACAGATTACTTTTTTCCATAGCAGCAGATAGCTTTTTCCAAATGTTTGACAAGTCTGGGACTTATACAGGTCTGTAACTGTAGTTGTATATTTTGTGAGCTTCCAGTTTCTTAACACCAAATCATCAATTATCTTACAGAAAACATCTTCTGTAGGACACAGAGTCCCAGTAATCATTTTTCAAGTACACTGAGAGAATAACGTGCTGCAAATTACCATTACAACTCAATATAACAAGCTGCTTTTCTACTACTGTAGGCCTATATATAAATGAATGATCCACAGTTAAGATGGCCTTGCAAGATTAAAAACTAAAAACTAAAATACTGTAGTGGGTAAAAATACAAAATTCTTAATCATAGCGATTCTGTTAGAGTTCTGGCATAGACCTCAATGACTTGTCCTCAAGCAGGTCTATGTACCTATATACCATTAGGGATGAGAATTAACCTGCCACAGCCTGAAATGGTTTGGTGAGCACTGGTCGATATTGTCATTATCCTAAAGCAATTCTTAATTCTATCTAGCTCTGAGCTAAAGATCTTTGTATTGATCTCAAAGTAGATGCCACAACTATTTTTTTTCCTTCTGCATTGTTAAAAAAAAACAAAAAACAATAACACAGGAGAATATTTATTCTAACATAGAGTACTACTATGTTGAATTTATGCTAAACGTGCAAGGAGGTTTCATAGACGATATACGGTACAATCTAGATAGTTTGCTTCATCCATCCATGCTGTTGAGTAAATATACTGTAAGGTTGGTGCTGCTATTTTTTCAAAAGCTTATTTTTCCACCTCTGACAAATGCTAATGAATGTTACCTCTGCATTTCATCAAGGCTTACAGAACACAACCCTCTCTCTCTTTCATATCCTGTTTAGGGAGATGAAAGATATTGATATTACATGTGCAACACTATCAGCATAAAACAGAACCTATAAGCAAAGTAGCTGTCAGGACACCTGTAGCTAAATTCTGACTACTCAAGCCATCTACTGTAGATGCTATATACCAGCTTGTCTGTATGTATCGATATAGGGTAGTGAGAGGTAGACACTATAAGAGAAAGAATTCCTAAGCACCAAATTAATGAACAGGTCTCTCTCTCTCTCTCTCTCTCTCTCTCTCTCTCTCTCTCTCTCTCTCTCTCTCAGCCCCCACCCAACACGCATGCACACACTTACACTACTACAGCAGAGAGCGACGCCACCTGCCAGAGACTATAGAATGTCGCCTGTGACAGTGGTTAACAGAAGCGGACATGTGTTGCCGCAGGTGACTCAAATTGCAAGACTAACATCATGCTTCATTGCACCAACAGCCCAGTGTTATTAAACAGCAGTTTGCGTGTGGAACCATTCATCCCACACACATGTGCAGCAATTACTGTAATTTAATCTATATTTGAATACATATGATAATATATGACATAGGCCTAATAAATCATATTATTACTCATTGGTATTTATTTCTCAATTATTATTATTATTATTATTATTATTAGTAGTAGTAGTAGTAGTAGTAGTAGTAATAGTACATGCAGACTTTTAATAAAACCAGTTTCAGATTGTATTTATACTTTATTTTCAGAGAAATAATTTTTCTACAGTAGTGTTATAGTAGTAGCACGTGTGCTATTTCTGTGTATGAGATTTACATATTAGAACAATATTTTATTTTATTTACTTTATTTACAAACAGTAAGGTCAAATAAAATTAAACAAAATAACAGTATACTTTCAGTATAGTGTAAGTGACAGCTTCCCTCTCTAAAATTACAGTTGCACTGGGGATGTCTACATTTCGCAGTCACTCATTGGCTACGTTTGTAGCGCCAACTAGGGCTGTACCAATGCTCTCTAAAATAGGTAGTTCACGAACCGAAGAATGTTTTTGTTTTATTTTATGAAAGACGTAAGATCAAATATCCACATACAATATAATAGTTTACATATTTATAACGTTTTATTGTGTTGGGTGCAAGCATAAGGGTAAAATAGTACGACAGAAAACATACTTACATTTCTTCTCCCCTTCAGAATGCAGCAGAAGGTATAGCTAAAAATGGCTGGTGTGAAACCTTTACTAAGATCGAGCGTTTAACAAGATATTTGCAAAAATTTGCTTATGTCCAGTATAAAGACGAACCATCCAAACTGCTGGGGATACAGGTGAGGCTAGTTTCAAGATAAATTATATTTCTATGGACTTCGCTGCATTTATCCATAGAAATACAAAGCCTAATACGGTTGGTATGTAATGTTGTCAGGATAGATCCAATAGCAATGATGTCTGACTTTTGCCAACATTTACTTGTGCATAGCTCTCAACAGACATACATATACCAAATTGTATCTGCAAATGCACATACTATTAGATCGATTAGTGTTTTACAAATATGCAGAACAGGCCTTTGGCTCTGCATCTCTGCTCTGCAAAAAAATACGTCATCAGAGTAGGATTTCCCTGACCGAATGACCGATCTTGTATCAGTGTTTACTGACATCACAAATATAAAGTGTTCATTGTCGACATTTCCAGTGATTACAGCGCCACAATAAAAGACATGATTATATTCCCTGATTCAACAATCTTGAGCAAATCACAACATGATGTTTACAATATAGATGATTGGTTAATCGAACCTGTTGCTTGTTTCGTTTCTATTTTTGTGTGTTGTGTGCTGTGTGTGTTGTGTGTGTGTGTGTGTGTGTGTGTGTTTTATAACTGAACAAAATGTAATAATCTAATCTTATTTGACTATATTTTGTTAATATAATAATCATATTTAGCACTAGGCCTCTTAGTGTAAAATAACAACAACTGTCTGTTTATGGCGTCACTGCACAATGTGATCCAAGTAGGCCTACTGTATGAATTAGCAATAGGTTCAGGTCAGAAATATGTCCTTTTAGTTATTGCGAATAATGATGGATGACAATTTATAGAATATGTAGGTGCTGTTTTTTTTATTTTATTTTATTAAATGTTATGTTATTTTAAAGTTTTATACAAGCAAAATGTAAAGCAGCATTTCTACACTACAGTTAACATTACTGAATGCAAATCTATTTTTGCATTTAAAAATAAATTGACAGTCAAATAACATTATAAACATTAGTTAAAATGGCTAGGGAGGGTTGCTTGTTGTGTGTTTTTAAATTGCATAATGCTAATAAGAACAGTTAAAATCAAGCCTTGTTTTTGGTCAACTATTAGGGTGGCAAGTTGTATGACGTTTAATTGAAACTTCCCTTTCCCGAGCCACATTGGAAAGCTCTGACTGGGGGATCCCGAGGCGTTCCCAGGCCAGTGTGGATATATAATCTCTCCACCTAGTCCTGGGTCTTCCC
>JAODTR010007333.1:0-10317 GCA_025399935.1 Amblyopsis rosae | reverse complement strand
AGTAGCGGCTCTACTCCGAGTTCCTCTCGGATAGCTGAGCTTCTCACCCTATCTCTAAGGGAGAAGCCAGCCACCCTTCTTGTTCTTTCTGTCATGACCCACCCTTCATGACCATAGGTGAGGGTAGGAACGAAAATTGCCCGGTAGATAGAGAGCTTTGCCTTCCGGCTCAGCTCTCTATTCGTCACAACGGTGCGGTAAAGCGATTGCAATACCGCTCCCGCTGCTCCGATTCTCCGGCCAATTTCCCGCTCCATAGTCCCCTCACTCGCGAACAAGACCCCGAGGTACTTAAACTCCTTCACTTGGGGTAATTTTGCCACTGAATGAGGGGCGCAGCAGTCAGCTCGCAGGGCTCTCACAGTGCGACCATTTCACTCGCAAATGCGACTAAAAATCTTGGTGTGCGAACTTGAAAAACTGTGTAGGCCCACTTTGTGCGAGTGACTTCTAGACACTGTTCGCAGCTCAAATATGCTCAGTTGCGCATTGTTATGAAATCCCCGTGCACAAGGACAATCGTGCGGCGTGCGCACTGGATACCTGTTCCCAACGTGGTTGCACTTCCAACAGGGTGAGTGCGTAACTGTGTTTATTGTTACCATAACTACACTCCATTCACGCACATGAAAAGTGTGTTTAGCTGTTCAAATCGGGTCTCGGAACACAAACACACTCCCATATTAGCCACCTCGTCATCACAGCTAGCTAAAGCTAACAGGCAAGACACTAGCAGAACTGGTGAATAAATGCCGGCGAACGATTCATGCTCGTATGGTTAGAAGGACGGGCTCATATGATCAGAGGTGGATGTGCGATCACGCCGCCAGCCAGCTTTAAAACTGTGCTGCGTGTTTGTGCAGTTACGGTAAAGACCTGTGTTTACCGTACACAGTGAAGCTCACAATATTACGATCTCTATAGTACAGTAACATTATACATAGTTTCATATGGCTATTAATCTAAATAAGAAGTTATAAGAATATATCATATAGCCTAACGTTTAAAGATATATTCCATTCAAAATTAGGTTTGCGGAAGTTTCTATATTCTAGCCTAGTTATGCTGGTTGTCCTTCTCTACCTTGAATACATCTACATTACATATAGAGACGTTTTTACATGAATGGGGAAAAAGTAAATACAATATACCTATGACCATGTCACAAGCAAATCTACTTCATCAAATATTTTATAATGGGTCAAACCTGATAATGTAGGCCTAAAATTCTCTCCTTTGTCAAAAACCAAGACATTCAGACATAAAACTACAGAGATTAACATACAATGAAAACAAAATACTAAAGGTGAATAATTGCATGACGGTTATTCTTGGTTTGAATTTAAACTTTGCGCCCATGTTTTTGGCTGTACCCTTAATTTTTTGTCTGCGCTCCCAAATGTTTTAATTTAGGAGCATGTGTGCTCCTTGGGAATAAAGTCAGTGTAGCCCTGCCAGCTGTATTCAAGGTGAACAGAATAGAAACTATGTGCGTGATGACTTGCACTACAGCCAGTGCAAAGCAGTATGGGCTGTTTTCAGGTGCCAAATCATTTTACACGGTCTGTAATTGTCTTCTGTGGACGTCTAATTCATGGACCACAGTGCTAGTCACATGCACACCAGAATGTTACTGGCACTTGTTAAAACATAATATTTTTTTTTTTCTTTCTAAAATATTATAGTTTTATAAGTTTTCATAGACTTGGCAAATGCATTTTTCAGAAGTTTTTAAGTTCTCCTTTGTGGGTGTTCTTTATGGTTCATATCGATATCGGAATTATACCGTATCGACCGCAATTAAGTATATCGTGATATAAATTTTGGCTATATCGTCCAGCCCTAGCCTAAATGATATCTACATTTATGTAAAATATAAAATAAAGCTTTTCTGCCAGTCCAGCCTGTGCTCAAACACGACCGATTGATCACAGGCTATTACAGTAGGCTATATTGGCCGGTATGTTCTGTTATTTTTACAGGGTGTCCTGCACCATGGACCAGCTTGCTCTGCCATGGTCCTAACTTTGACAGGCCATTCGGGACATACCGATTCTCCCTGTCAGTACGAACATGATTTACATGGCCTACCTCTCTGGTCAACGTAGCTGATTCCGAAATAACGCCAAAGAACATACTGCATTTTTCTTTCGCTCCAATTCGACCTCGTCTGGTCTTGTGAATCAAAATAATTCCAATGAGCCGATTTAAAAGTTTTAATAAAGCTTCAAGCAAGCTGATCACGCAGTAGAACACGGGGTAGACAACAAGTGATCGATCTCTACGCCATTTATAGTGAATATGCCTCGTTGTCATTCCTACCTCTGCATAAAAAGGGAACATTCTAAAACCTGCTGTGACGCTACTGTATATTCACAGCCAACAAGTTGCAACCCCAGAATTAAGTTATTAGCTCGGCTGCCAAGCAACCGAGCTGGTAGACGCACGAGCCAGCTTCACGCAGTGTCAACGGAGAGCTGCTTTCCCCGGTTGGCGTAGTTTTTAGTGTAGTCTATAACCAACTATATAGCACGTTGTGCTCTGTCTCAAGGCAGGGGGGAGCCTGTGAATTGACAGACATCTAACTGGTTTTGGATTGTCTTGCGCTTAGCACAGAGGTGATATGCGCAGGTTGTCTACACGCAGTGCGTGAAGATTATTTCTAAATAATCTCAGGCTTTGAGGTTACATAATCACACAAGGGCATTTTGCGGTTTTGATTGAAATGCGATTAATTGTGCAGCCCTGTCCATCGACACAGATGCCTGTCCGGCTAACGACAGTGGTAGAATACGGCCAATATGCAATATTACAGTGATCAACAACAGCTTATGTAGCTCAAAAAGTGTGTGATGGCATCACTTCAGGCGCTGTTTAAACCATTATGTTAAATTTAAGCAAATCAATCAACCTAAACTTAAAATAAACTATGTTGACTTACCCTGCTTTGCCAGAACATTCCATTCATTTGTTAATGTTTGTTCAGATCAATATATATGGAATATCTCTCAGAACGCCATATTGACACGGCGGTGCAAAAGTGTACACAGATGTGTCTTTCTAGACAAAGAACACCGGTTCACCCAGCCGTATCTGGAGCGTGTCTGCTGCAGAATCTAAAAAGACAAAATCTGAAATGGCGAATCACCTTTTAAAAAAACTTTTTTTTTTAAATTATTGCGGGTCACTCGATGTAGGACTCTGTGTGTGTGCTGTATGGCTCACACTAGTGTTTGTGTGTTGTGTGTGTGCCAGGTGGACTGGCTGACAGAGAAGATGCGTGAGGCCAACTTCACGGTGTCCTCCATGCATGGAGACATGCCTCAGAAGGAGAGAGAGAGCATCATGAAGGAGTTTAGATCTGGAGCCAGGTAATTTACACACATTACACACACACACGTCTGCAGGCTAAAGCACCAGGTATAATGACACTGTAATTTTATTTGACTAGGCGAATCATTAAAGAATAGTTTCTTATTAACAGTCTAACAAGAGACACCGTTCTCTTTTGGTCTCTTAATGCGTGTGTGTGTGTGTGTGTGTGTGTGTGTGTGTGTGTGTGTGTGTGTGTAGTCGTGTGCTAATCTCCACAGACGTGTGGGCTAGAGGCCTGGATGTTCCTCAAGTCTCTCTGATCATCAACTATGACCTGCCCAACAACAGAGAGCTCTACATACACAGGTACACACACACAGACTACGTAGTTTATCAATATGAGGGAATATTAGGGGTGTAACGGTTCTGAAACCAAGACCGAAGCCAGTTTCTCTTCTAATACATTTTAATTGTATCATCTCGAGTTGTTTTCAAGTCGTCTACAGCAGTGGTCCCCAACCCTGGTCCTCGGGGACCGGTGCCCTGCATGTGTTAGATGTCTCCCTGCTCCAACACAGCTGATTCAAATGACTAGCTTGTTATCAGGATTCTAACAAGTCATTCATTTGAATCAGCTGTGTTGGAGCAAGGCAACATCTACAACATGCAGGACAGTGTTCCCCGAGGACCAGGGTTGGGAAACACTGGCCTACAGGGTCTGAAATTAACACTCGCCAAGCGCCAAATGCGGGTAGATTTCCGCTTGGCGAGTAAATCTCAGACTATCCGCCACACTGGCGAGAATTTTTTTGAATTCAAATAGGTATACAATAAATCACTCACAAGTTCTCCCTAGATGTTTGTTGTATGCTTAAAAGACCTGGAGAAATCTGCGCTCAACTCAGCGCATGTCGCGTCCTGCCTGAAACGGCCTTTAGGCTGGTAGGTAACAGGCAAGTTCAGATGCATTTTACCTAGGTTACTGAGCAGGGTAATGGAAAATAACTCTCACCTAAATTAGTGAGATGTATCGTAATGAGCCTGGATTTTCCTCTTATCAGGTTTGATGGAATACCCTTCAGGATATGACTAGGCAGCTTGTTATCACCATCTACCATCTCTACCTCGGTAGTTATTGGGACATCTGCTGGACATGGTCGGTACCACACAGTGTTGCAGTCCATCAGCCATGTCATGTTGGGTTTTCTTCTGCTCCAGGATTGGTCGGTCGGGTCGTTACGGCAGGAAGGGTGTGGCCATAAACTTCGTTAAGAACGATGACATCCGTATTCTGAGGGATATTGAGCAGTACTACAGTACTCAGATAGATGAGATGCCCATGAACGGTAATAATATATAAATACTTGAATGCAAATGTGCTGGGCCATTAACCACTATAGCCATTCGGTCTATATTGTGTTGATGAAGTGTTTTGTTATATAGGGATATTTCTGAATTAATTTTAATTCTAAACACACTATCTTGTTAAATGATCAAAACTACATTTTAAACTATATTGTAAAGTACTTCTTTGAGCACAACTCAATGTTCTTTATTTTTCTTTTAGTGGCGGACCTGATCTGAAAACTCCTACACATGTGCCCCATCACCAACCTTTTCTTTTTAAATCTTATCTTATTTTTTAACTTGTCTCTGTTCAGCCTGAAGACTACAGCTGTTTTATTTTGTTTGTGTAAATAAATCTTTTGGTTGAACTGGTCTTGTTTTATTGTATAGTGCTTTGAATTAACCTAGTCTGCACCTGGTAATTTATACTGTATATACACACACATGCGTGTCTTGGCTGTTTTATTTCAGTTTTACTGAAGAGATGACATGGCTCATGGGAAATGTTTTTGCTTTATAAATTGTGTGTGTGTGTATAAAGATTATACACCTTCACTTTAGGGTCTACTATAATTCCATGTAAATGTGTAGCCAGCCTAGGGCTGTCCTAAATACCATTTTATCAAAGGAATACTCTAATCCCAATATTTAAAATCGAATACATACCCAGCAAACGAATACCTGAATAATAGTATTTGGGGCCAGCCCTAGTAACCACACAAAGTAACTATATAGAATGTGCTTTGAATAAGAACTGTTTATTATGGGATCTATACAGCAGACATTAGCTGTGCTTGCGTCATTTTGTGAGGCTATCTTAAACCATCACAGCCAACAACAGCGACGTACCATTCAGGATGGATATTTGACAGGTGAAGAGCATCTAATCTCATATTGACACAACATGAATTATATAGTAGTGGTTATTAACACCTTTATTTAAGGGCACAACAGTCTCCTTGTTATGGAACTGTGCAATGTCATTTGGGTCATTGTTAGAAGAGGCATATAGTCTATAGATTCACTTTCATTATAGAAGAGGATTGTTAATTACTATGTAATTCAAATTTATGACCTGACTGAACTGCATTATTGATATTCCAACATTAGGTGTGTGCAGGCTACACATGTAATTTCGTGAGAAGCCAGAGTCAATAGGCAATCTATCCTAATCCAAGTTAGGGGGGAAAGGACCACGGCAAATTCTTTTTATTTTCACACAATGAACAATGGAGTTGTGACGTATATGCCTCGCTGGCGCAAAACGTCTGCTCTGTCACGTGGCACAAGGCTTTGAAACCACCTGCTAGGGTTGCAATGACATCTTCTGCCAGCAGATGGCAGAAGTAGCAAAGGTTTGAAACGTTTCTGTCGAATATTTCAAGATTTCCACCCTACTGATTTTATTAGATAAAATAAGATGTAAAGTTTCGCCTCCTCCGTATCGTCTCGACATTTGTCAGGAGCTAGCTGGCTAGCTTGCACTGCTAAGTCTTACTCTTCTTCTACAGCTCGTCATTCTAGCAGCAAGCATTGAGGCACGATGCTGCCACCTACCGCCTAACTCATTTCCCGAAGGCTAGACTTAATTTTATTATTATTTATTATTGTATGATTTACCATTCAGATTCTACTGTATGTCCAAGGAGGACACGCTTTCTTACGATCCTGAGGTAATGGTAACTAACTTATTAAATTAATGTGTGAGATAGATTCCGATATTATAGGCCCAGTCAAATCATGAAAGACTCCGGTATGCACAGTCTCATCCACGAAGAAGAAGCGGGCACATTTAATCAAGATGTCCATGTTTGTAGGGGACAGTGTAACTGAGACACTAATGCTAGCAACGAAGGTGCGAGCGAACACACGCTTCAGACGCACTTATTTGGACACCGCAGCAATATTTGTATGAATCTTCGCATCTGTTCGCAGACTGCGCCAACATGTGTGAGTGGCGGGAGATGACGCCGCTAGGCTGGAACCAATATGTCCACAAACACGTCGCCGTGACCGCGGACGGGCACCAGCAGCACACGGGCTGGGTTCACACGGTGGACCCGGTGTCCGCCAGGTAATGCCGCACACGAGGGTTTATGAACATTAATGTTCCATATCAGTGTGTTCATGGAACATTCATATGGTAAACGAGTGTGTTTGTAATATAACACACGATACGAAGGTTTATGAACATTAATATTCCATATCAATGTGTTCATGAAACAATAACATTGCATTCGACTGTCTTTCTGAAACAATAACATCGCAAACGATTGTGTTCGTGAAACAATATTACATACGAATCGAGTGCGTTTCTCAAACGATATCAATTACACTCAAGTGTGTTTATGAAACAATATTATATATACGATACAAGTGTGTTTCTCAAACAATATTACATTCGAGTGTGTTAATGAAACTATTATATATACGATAATATGATACGAGTGTGTTCATGAAACAATAATATTACATACGATACGAGTGTGTTTCTCAAACAATATTACATTCAAGTGTGTTAATGAAACTATTATATATATGATAATACGATACGATTGTGTTCGTGAAACAATAATATTCCATATGAATCGAGTATATTTCTCAAACAATTTTTACATTTTACATTTGAGTGTGTTAATGAAACAATAATATTGCAAACGTGTGTGTTATGGAAACAATAATACATATGATTCGATTGTGTTTCAGAAACGATAATTTTACATTCGAGTGTGTTTATGAAACAATTATATGGCAAACGAGTGTTTTTGTGAAACAATAAGTTTGCATATCAGTGTGTTCATGAAACATTAATATGGTAAAGAGTGTGTTTGTAACACGATACGAGTGTTTATGAAACAATATTGCATATCAGTGTGTTCATGAAACATTCTGCACACCATAGCATGCGGTGACGTTTGTGGCCAATCACGTGAAACATGTTGTCGGGGTGAAAAACAACGGCATAAAGATAGCCAATATTTAAAATCGTATTCGATAATGGACATTATTTCATCTGCCGAAAATCAATTCTCTGATAAGTATTTGGGGAAAGCCAGGGGCGTCTGGTCAGCTCAGTCTGAAGTGTTGAACCGAACTGACAGCTGATTGGTCCAAGAGCTTGTTATGATCCCTGCCTGGGAGTAGGTGTGGAGCTTATGTTTCCATGGAGATGTACCCATGTCACCATGATGACACTCAGACAGCTGTATGCATGATATGATAATCATTATTAATATTGATTATTGTGTTTACATCAAAAAAGACTACTGTGTGTGTGTGTGTGTGTGTGTGTGCGCGCGCGTCAGCGTGGTGCTGGTTAGTTTCGAGCAGCAGGAGGAGCGTGTGCAGGTGCGGGTGGTGCAGGGTCACGCGGTGCAGCAGGTGCAGGTCCTGGACGAGGGAGACAAGGACACAGCAGAGCGCCTGCGCTCCCTGTTCGTCCTGCGGGGGGCGCTGTGGGGCCCGGAGGAGGTGGGGCGGCGGCGGGAGGCGGTGCGGCGCTGGCTGCAGGAGAACCGCGTGCCCCTGCTGGAGGACGGAGACACCCTGTGTGTGGCCGGCGTGCTCACGCTGGCGCCGCCCTACAGGCCGGAAGACTGCAGCAGCAGCAACCAGATTATCCTGGACCGCGTGCAGACACTGCTGAAGAAGTGCCCAACCCACATTGCACCTGGGCTGCCTGGAGAGACTACTGGAGGAACCAGCTGAGACCAGCGTGAACCGGTTTATAGACGCGTTCTGTTCTGAGATGTATATTTGTCTAATAAAATGTATCTACATGTTTGTGTTGTGGTGACCAAGACAGATGTTGCTCTGAAGGGGCCATCTTGCACAGCAACATGCTGGCCAGAGGTTCTATCATGCACACCACTGGGTTGGAGTCACCTACCAGATATACCAGACTATGCCGCACTAAATACACACGTCGACTTATTGATCGCAGGAGCAGCCACGCAACTAAAAGAAGCACAACGTATAGTCTGGAAAATACAGTACCTTGTCTCATACTGCTGATACTGTGGTCCTTTATTAAGGCCATAGACGATTCATCCCTGTTGAGTAAAGAAGGGATACCCTCTGTCTAGTAATGTATTTCACCACCCACTCTTCCTAGCTACATGTTTAGCTCAGTTGTTCAAGTCAAGTCTCAAGTCACAAGTACAAGTAAAGTATCTCAGGGTAATATAAATGTATTTTCATCACTCAATGTCCTTGTAGGTGGCTCTATACCTAACCCTAAACCTCTATATGGCTTTCTGCCACTAGGTGTCACACTAACTATGAAACTATAGCCCAACTATGAAAACTAGTGTTTTCAGGAGCAGATGAGGGTGTGTGATAATGGTTCTCTAAGCATAAAGTATTTCTTTCTGGCAAATATTTAAATTATACATATTGTGCATGACAATCACTTGGTGCCAATAAAGAAGGTAAAAGTAATCACGTTTACGTAGTGTAGTGCCCGTGAGGAGCTCGACTGAAGTTGGCCTTGGCTGGCATATGCTATAAAAACATTCCTGGCCAGCAAATCTGTTAATTATGCAGACATTGACGTGTGTGTTGTTATAGAGCTAATTCAGAAGCACTGGCATGTGGTCTACAGACAGCCTACAAGCCCACAAGGCTCTGATACATCTGCGAAAGCAGTTACACGCTTGATAAAAAATGGAAATTACTTAGTCAAACAATTCCTTTAATAAAATAGATGGTTAACAAGTGCCAAACTGGAGTCTAAGTTGAGTCTAAAATATTTGGAGGACGAATCAAGTTAAGTCTCAAGTCACTGCATGCGACTTAAGTGCAACTCCAAGTGCGTCCCAAGTCAGAAACTCGAGTCCCCAACCCTTCAGTTGTGTATGCTACCTGTACACACAGAGAGGGCATTGTGTTGACACCGCTGAAGAATTAGTTTGGATGTTCAAATATCAATCACCACTCCTGTAACACTCATGTAATGTGAAGGAGGCCTTTCTCTTCTAAGGAATAACTAACCATTAGTTAAAGACTCGATAGAGATTCACAAGGAAAGTTCAGCCATTTTAGAACCAGGCAGGAAGACGCGTGATGCCATGCCACACACACACACACACACACGTACACATCTTTATTCCTTGTTGAAACAATCGTGTATCCAGCTCCTATTGGACGGTGGAGTCACATGACACATTCAGAAGGGCAGGATTCATCTCTCTGAGTCTATAGGAGGCTCTGGTCCAGACCGTCCAATCACAGCGCTGTGCTGTCTCTTGTCTCTGTGGGGGGCGGGGCCTGCCCTTGCCCCTCCCTCTTGTATGTTTTTGGCGGGAGTTTGGGCACCTGGTCCAGTGAGCGGGGGGGCCGGGGGAGGGAGGTGGCGTGTCCTCGTGGCGGGGGCAGGAGCAGCAGGGCGGAGGGGAGGGGCTCCCGGGGAGGCAGGCACGGGGGCGGGCTGCCCCCCCGCTCCGATTGGCCCGAGGAGGAGAAGGGGCGGGGCTGGCGAGGAGGCACCGCGGGAGGGCTGCCCTGTCCGTCTGAAGCCTGCGCACACACACAATATACAGTTATATATATGGTATATAGTGATGTGTAGTTATGATGCTAATATAATATACAGTATATAGTGATGTGTAGTTATGATTATAATATAATATAATATACAGTATATAGTGATATGTA
>JAODTR010007332.1:0-10317 GCA_025399935.1 Amblyopsis rosae | reverse complement strand
TAATTTTATATCAATTATATACTGATCAGCCATAACATGAACACCTGCCTAATATTGTGTAGGTCACCCTTTTGCCGCCAAAACAGCCCGTTGTGCTTTCGGCAGTGGACAGGGGTCATTAGTCAGCAAGGGCACCCTGACTGCTCTGCGGCTACACAGCCCCATACCCAACAAACTGCGATGCACTGTGTGTTCTGACACCTTTCTATCAGAACCAGCATTAACATTTTAAGCAATTTGAGCTAAAGTAGCTCATCTGATCGGACCACACAGGCCAGCCTTCGCTCTCTACGTGCATTAATGAGCCTTCGACACCCATGACCCTGTCGCCGGTTCATCGATTTTTCTTTCTCGGTCCACTTTTGATAGGTACTGAGTGACTACTGCAGACCGGAAACAACTCACAAGAGCTGCAGTTTTGGAGATGCTCTGACCAGCCATCACAATTTGGCCCTTGTCAAAGTCGCTCAGATGCTTACTCTTCATATTTTTTCCTGCTTTTAAAACATCACCTTTGAGGATGACTTCTGTTGCCTAATATATCCCTCCCACTGGCCGGTGCCATGATAACAAGATTATCAGTGTTATTCACTTCATCTGTGAGTGGTCATAATGTTATGGCTGATCGGTGTATCTAAGCTAAGAACACCTGTATCACCTACCAGTCACTAGATAACATCATTTTAATTTGCACCGTAGTAGTTTATGTTTTGATGTATTACAATTTCTACATATCCAGTACTTTATGTTCAAACCAAATACATTGTTCAAGAAATAAACCATAAAATATACAGTATAAACTGATTGTTTATTCAGCTTTATGATTTTTGGGCCAGTTTATGTAAAATTAAGAAGAGCCAGCATTTAGCCTAAGACCCTCCTGTCCATTCTAAGTTTTTGACAAAATAGCTTTGCCATACAACTAGAGAGCAGGAGGATACATTTTACCTGAAGTGTTTCATTACTACTGTATCTGACTGACATGCTAGTGTACAACCTCAATGTTGCAAAAGAAAGTGATACTGTTGCTTAGTAACAAAGCAACAACATCAGCCCTTGTTTTTGCAATATGAGCAGGTTGCAGTAGAAATGCAGGCAAGCAACAAGAAAACATGCAGCGCTAACCCTTTCAGACAACGATAGTGAGTTATGTTACCATATTCGTCACACATACGGTACTACTGTACATCTTAAATTCCAGTAGAAGAATTTTATAAATGTATACCTTGTTTATTTTATTTCACACAGCATGACCTCTTGGCCAAAAAATCATCCAATCCTCTTTCCTCATCTCCACACAGACCACTGGACCAAAATGAAAACAATGGTAAGAACATTAACAAGCCATTCTTCTCCTTAAATACTAAATTAATTAATGGAATACTTAGCAATACACGAAATGCAATTAAAATTACATTATTTCTTATTCTAACAAGGTACCAACGTATATTGTGCCTTTTCCAACAGTCATGTTAAAGGATAAAGGTATGGTAAAGATAAATGTCGAATCATAAAATGTGAAGGTAAACTGCTATTCTCTATTCATTGTTTTTCATGTTTTGTGCTATCAACATGGAAGAGTATTGATATTAGTTGGGAGGGCTAGGATAATGCACCATATTTTAAAACTTAAATATTAATAAATGCGTGGTGTTTAGTGGTTAAAACAGATAAAGAATAATTCCAGGAATCATTCTGGACTAATCCCGTCTGAACTGAAATTTGATTAAATTAATTTCTAACATACATTTTGACATGTGGAATTTATTTAGCCTTTCAACCATTAAGAGGAGTATTAAGAGGACAACAACAATCCTTTAAACGCTTAACAGATAATTGAAACAAGCCTTTAATAATTATGTGTGCCAAAATGTATAGAGAATACTATGCCATAAGGTAGCCTACATCCAATAGTATCAAGAGTTAACAGCAATTCTACTTTAGGATAAGGCCAGTGTGATTAAAAACAGCCTACACTACTTTTATTAAAATAATTCACCTTTATGTCTTACCGGGAAAGTCATAGATCTACATTGTTGTCTAAACCTGTGTATGCTTTGTGACAGGACTTGTTCAACAATGAAGTTCTATGACTTCAAAGATGGGCTACAGTATATGAAATTGGCTTAACATTTAGTAGATACGGTAAAGGTAAAGATGCTTTTATTGTCACATACTTGTAGCAAAATTCATCCTCTGCATTTAACCCATCCCTGGGCAGCCGCTGTGCAGTGCCCAGGGACCAACTCCAGATTGTAGCCAGTGTCACTGGTCACATGACACTTACTGGAGAGTGAACCTGACATGTTGATAGTGATGAAATAACATTCAGGCCAAAAGGTCACAAATTAGTAATGCATTTGACAAAAAGGTTATTTGGAAATAATTAATCACTATACAGTTTAGAGTGTGAAATAGTCAATTTCAATTGATTATGTTGGTGACCCATTTGACCCATTAACTTTTGATTTTCAATTTACCATTTATGCAATTTTGGTAGATCTACGAGGGTATGGATCAAACCAAGGTGGTCTCAACTGGACAAGCAACTGCCCTTTACCAAATCTTCCTCAGGATACCAGCACTGCATGTAATAATTAAATCCCTACAACAAATGAAGGCCATTTAATTTAGAAACTATGACTGTAATGTTGACATTAACATTTTCTGTATTCTGTTGTTGTATTTTATGATTAACCTCCGTAACGTGAACCTTTTATTAGGCACTGACTCCAAGAAGCTAAATTCCAATACCTCATCGCAAAATATTTCCCAGTACAGAAATCAGTACAGCGATCGAGCTAAGAGGGGCTTTTGCTACTGGCTTGTTGAAAATAAGGCCCCCAAATGTAAGTACATTGTGATATCTGCTTCTAACGCTACTGTATATTACTGTTTCTGGTACCTTTTAAAATGCATAAGATTGAGCAAGAACTACTGTAAATATTTTACCGTTAATACCTCACATTCAGAAAGTATTTATTTAATTCTCAATATATTAACAGTTGTTAAATGTTATGTTTCCTAAACTGTAATTAAATATTATACCACATTATACAACATATATACCAATATATATATACCTGTATTGTTTACTCAATATTTTATTTCTTTAGGTCACGGACACTGCTTTGGATCATACAAGACCTTTCTAGGATTACCAAGAGTCTGAAAAAAGTGTTTATTCTTCCTGCATGGCATAACTGTATGTGACCTGTTAACGCTAAAAATATTTAGGAGACAGTACTGTAGGCATTTCCTTATCTTTTATGCCCTTAACCTCTGGGTTGTGCGGCGCTATGCACTTACAGTATAGGCTGTTCTGCCCTTCACTATGCAACATTAAATATACACTGTACCAAAGTGTAATTCTGAAAGTAGGATGGTTTCATTTATTTAGCCTTGCTGTTATGTAATGCCTAGGGGGCAATTGTGTTATCTTTGTCATAAATAAAATGTTTGAGGACCATTACAGCACTCCCACTCTGGATTTAAGCGAACAGGAGGGACTGCAGAATCTGGCCTGGATTTATTAAATAAGGCTGCAGTGCTCTTAGCCCATTACAGCAGGCTACTTTGAATCTTTTGGACAAGGGAACTCAAATGATTGCAGTCTCTGCATTTTCATTTACAGCTATAGTCTACTGCTCTGTTTTGATTTCACTTTCGGGAGAGACGACATTTATCAGAGAGTGAGGAGAGAACAGTAGGAGCACATATAATCAATGTACATATAATAATGGTATGTGTTGTAATCATTTAGAAACACATGCTGCATATTTATCGTACGAGATCTAAACAGGCCTTCTCTAAGTTATGAGAAACTTACTCACATCGCCACCTAGTGGATTGGATGGAAGTGGAACACCCTGGTTGACCTTGAGTAAAGGTCACGTGATGCACACATTACTCACATTTGTCTCCGAACTTAAAACAGGTACGGTAGCGTATCACTCAGTTTGATACTTCATTAGTTTGCTACTGATTCATTGTTTAGACGTTTGTTTCAGGAGCAGTCCACACAGTGTTTTGTACGCTTTATACCGCTTTACATTTATTGAAAATGTAATGTACGTACATTCATTCGGTATCACTGAGTTAGCAAATATTTAGCATCAACGCCAGAGCAGAAAGCTAGCTAAATTCCGCAGTGCGCACGATGACAAGGCACTGAAGCCTTGCCAATAAACATTACAATTTCTAGCACATGTACCGGTACCTAAATAATCTTTAGACATAAAAATATTTATTAATGCTTTTTTTTCGAGTACGGTACGACTATAGAAGAACACTATATTATTTGCACATTGTAAAATACCGGTACTGTAGCCATTGTAGAATTTTAAGAGACTTACCATACCGGTGTCGTGCCCAAAAATGACTTGCTGATAAAAAGTAATAACGGTAGGAAAAGGTGCATTTTATGGTTATATTCCCACATTTTTAGCTGGTAAAAATGAATGGATTAATTATAATATAGGGCACAGAGCAGGTAAAATGCTATAAATTAAGGATAATTAAAAAACATTCATTTTTTTTAGGCGGCCATCATGATAGTTGTACTACAATACTTTCGATATATTGTCTATAATTAATGTATCATAACATGTAAAATGTGTTTGTTTGCTCTGTCAAATATCCTTGTTTAGCATAGAAATTACGAAAATCTTGGATACTGTTAGTCTAACTAACATAATGATGTATATAGGCCGTCTCGATACAAAAAATTTAATATTATCCTTAATTTATAGTATTTAACCTGTTTTGTGCCCTAGATTATAATTAATCCATTAATTTTTACCATCTTCACTTTTTATCAGCAAGTCACTTTTGGGCACGACACCGGTACAATATCATACCGTTTGCCTTAGCGGTACACCTAATTTATTTAATAATATATATTATTTACTTATTTAATCTTTCATATACCTTTTTGAAAAAAATTGTATTTGTAATAGGCTACATTTCAAAATAATATTGTGTATATTGTTTGCAATAAAAATATATTACTGTACGTTTTCTCAAAAACAATTACTAGAATCCTATTAATTACCCTTAGAAGAACAGATTTATACAGAAACAAAGAAATGCACAAATGAGCCTAAAGGTTCTATACACAAATCATATTTTATGCAAAGATTTCTGAATAGTCTGAGATGTATTGGAAGTCAGATGGTTCTTGTAGTCAGAATGTTGGATCAGGAGAAATGGAAAGTCATGAAGACTACAGCCACTTTGACTGGGCTTTGTTGCTGCAGTTAGTGTACACTTTAACCACTTTTTAACTCATAGATATAAGATGATAGACCAACAATGAAGCATATACATCATACATGCTTGCTGGAAAATGTTGAATACTTAAGCTGACCTTGCAATTGTGTTCAGGGTCTGTAGGATGGACACCAACAACATGAAGGTGGAATTTAAGTGGTTAAGAACCTCCATTTCATCTCCCATGACCACACCCACTTCCAGTAATATGTCGCCCAGTGCCGATCAGTCCACCCCGTCGCCTGGACTTAACAAGTCTGTAGGATCTTCTGGCTTCAGAGAACTCACTCTGGACACACCTAAGAGGAAAGTCGAACTTCTAAGTGGAACCAGTCTTTCCCAAGGCAAAACCAAACTAAGAAGACTCTCCAAGGAGCATTTTAAATCTCTCACTTCTTCCCAGGTAAATCTTTACCTACTTGTTTTATCCAACATATAGTGTTGTCAGTACTGGACTTATGCACTCAAGTGTTTCGGTGTAAACTAATATTTGACAGTAGCCTTGAAGTATTACCAATGGCACAAATATGAGCATACTGTGGTTGTCTAATCAGTGTAAAATAATTTGGTTTCTATCTAGACAATGGACAGCACCTTTACAGTAGAAGCCACAGAGGGTCTGGGGGTATCACCTCCAACCAAATCTTTAATGTTGAAGAAAAAAGACAGGAAACCAGATGAAGGATCAAAGGCTATCTACTTGAAGGCTTTGTCAGAAGCCTTTGGCCAGAAACTAACACCCCCAACCAATAGCCCCAGCACCAGTATCCCCAGAACCAGTAGCCCCAGAACCAAAAGCCACAAAACCAATAGCCCCAGTACCAAAAGCCACAAAACCAATAGCCCCAGCACCAATAGTCCCAGTATCAAGATCAGTGTCCCTCACCGTATCAAGACCATACCAGTGACAAGTGTCGTCCCCAGTTTGGAGCCAGCTGACAGTGAGCTTCTGAATATCAGTTGCTGCTCTGAACATGAGGCTACATCTGAAGATCTGGCTCCATCGCTTAGAGAAGTTCTCTACACTCCTGTGAGAGTGTTTGAAGACAATTTAGAGGACGGCACAGTCTTAACAACTAGCAGAAGGGTGTGTCTGCCCCCACCCCCACCCACACACACACACACACACTTTCATTTGCTTACCTACAATTCCACCTGCTCACTGTTCTTCTTTTCTTTCTGCCTGACAGACTTTGTTTCTGAGGGGAAATGATACACCAGAATGCTGCGATGAACAGGACCCCGTTTTATTACAGACCTCCTATGAACCGAGGTCTGTCCCTCTTGAAGGGGTGCGAAAGGAGGAGGACGATGACGAATCCCTCCCTGCACTGGAGTACCTGCAACCTTCTCTCTTCAGTGTCGCGCAGTCGCAGAACGACCGCGAGCTAGCTAGCCAGTCACAGAGGACAGTGTTCCTGTCAAGAGAGCAAACCTCTGCGCGCACACCAGGAAGCTGCCAGAGCCCCAAGGATGACCGTCCTTGTAGTTCCTCACCTGGCCCTTACGCTCTGCCTGTCCACTCGAATAAAGCCTCATTGCCCACAGGGAGGGTTTCCCCTTTCAGCTACAGCATGTTCAGCCCTCCCTGTATGAGCTCAGATGCACAACCACCACGCAGGCACGCAAGTGCAGGCTGTGCCATGCCTTACCATAGCAGCCCTACCAGTTATTATGGCTTCACCTCCAATAGGTTGTCTATGGGGGCCGAGCCTTTATTCATCAGCAACCCTCACACTGCGAATTACTGCGGCTTCATAGATACCCACTGTCACCTGGACATGCTTTATGGCAAGCTGGGCTACCAGTGCAGCTTCAAGCGCTTCAGGAGCATACACAAGAGCAGCTTTCCGGCCGAGTTCAGCGGCTGCATTGCGGACTTCTGCAACCCACGTCTCATGGTGAGGGAGGACTTGTGGGAGGGTTTGCTTGCTGAGAATATGGTGTGGGGGGCATTTGGCTGCCATCCACACTTTGCCAATGAGTATTCAGATGTCCATGAGCGCAACATTTTGATGGCCATGAGGCATCCTAAAGCTGTGGCCTTTGGAGAAATTGGACTGGACTACTCTCACAAAAACAACACCAGCTCTTCCAGGCAAAAAGAGGTATGTTGTCATTGTTTTATGGCCATTCGTGTTTTCTATTGATTGATGAAACAACCCATCTACAAAACAACCCCCCCGATAATGTAAGTAAACAAACGCCAAGCCAACAATGTACCTCCAACCATCATTATGTGTGGCTAGACATAAAAAAAACATTAAAAAATAAAAAAAAACGTTTTAAATGGGAGACCCATTGTCTTTGTCTTCTGTTTTCTCTGTAGGTTTTTGAGCGTCAGCTGCGTCTAGCTGTATCCATGCAGAAACCTTTGGTGATCCACTGTAGGGATGCAGATGACGACCTGTTGGAAATCATGAAGAAATGGGTCCCCAGAGACTACAAAATTCACAGGTGCGAGTGAGGGCACGTTAATGTAATCAGACCTTTGTGAATAAGGTTGTTGCCTCCTACTGGCCGTAGACCTCTGGTTCATTTTGAAAACATTGGGCAGCCTCGTCTAGTTTCAAAACACACAACTTGAGCCTGGGAGGAGCCAGGCTAACATTAATATGCACTTATTTATTTATTTTATTTATTTATGCACTTACTAAATATGCACTATATAACTCACAGCAATGTGAGTCACTGTAGCAACTAAAATAGTGGACATCTGGACAATGTGTACATCCTTCCCTCGCTTGCCCACACTGCAGTGTACACTGAAGAGCCATTACAGAGGCCCTGATATACATAAGGACTGGTAATGTGTTAGCATATGAAATCAAAGCAGTTAATAACATTTCTAAACCAATGCAACATCATTCAAACTGCCTATCTCAAGATTCCGCTACATGCAAGTTCTTAGTTAAAGTCACCTTCTGCCACTAGATGTGATACGGAGCAGCAGCTTTCCAGACCAAAACAAACGATCTGTGGGCCATGTAGCATCCCGGCTGAATGATGGACTTACTCTCCAACTGATGATTCACGTACTTATTTTATTTAGTTGATCATTGTTGTGAACACACCGTAAGAGCTAATAAAGAAAGCAGAAATCAAATGTTGTCTTTAACATTCAAAGAAATATCAATATAAGATAGTTTTATGATCTTCTAATATTTATCCACATGTCAAATACATTTGTTTTGGTAAATTAACGCTAGTCAATATAATCATGAAATCACAGCTTTACACATTTTTAAATACTGTAACTTGATAATAACCACTAGTGCTTCAACACATATTACTTTAAATATGCATGAGAAAATAATGTAGCTACATCAGATCTGAAATACATCTTAAAATGGCTTTACACAATATACCGTTGTCAAGATAATATGTTACTAAACTGTATATCCTTTGTAGCAGGGTTAACCCAAAATAACGTTCGCTGCTCATTTAAGACCAACCAAAATACAGCAAATGGGCTAATACAGCAATTAGCTAGTTTACACATATTCATATCAATTTGAGAAAGTGTTTAACAATGGGCATACAATCCAAGTTAATATATCAATATTCAGTAAAACTGTGAAGTGAAACACTAACAAACCTTGTGCCCTTATCAGCCAGGTACTAAACAAGACAACGATCGCGGTGTTTTTTCCGTAACCAGTAAATAGAGAACTGACTTGCGCGCGTCTATTCCCTCTACCGGCATTAGTTCTTTCAAAATAAAAGCACACACTTTAACATCCTATCTAAAGCGATGCCATATTAATACACTTTTAGGGAAATACACGAAATACATTAATATTACGACAGACCATACTAAAGGTCATTTACAGGCCACACACTAACATGCACACAAGGCCGGACCGCTTATGAAAACAAAGAATAGAGCAGCTCGGATTACACTCACACAGGACACACACACACACAGGGTGTGATTTCATTCTCTGCTCAGGATGCTATTGCTCCACTATGTGTTTTTTACATAGAAAATAGTTGTTTGCTGTTCACAATATTGTACAAAGCACATTTCACGTATGGCATAAAGTGATAATGTGGAATGCACAACTTGCAACTTGATAAAAGCTTAATTTAGCATAATGACTCTCCCCCCACAAAGTCACTAAATATATATTATTGTGCATTGTCGTGTCTGTCAGGAGTCTATATGTAGCCTACTGTATTTTTTAAGTGCAGCCTCTTTCTTTTGTCAATGATCTTCAACGAGGGTTGACGAGTATGGTGAGCAAATGTTATATAATGAAGTATGTCTATATAAATAAAACAAATAGACATTTGCATCTGTGTACCACAGACACTGTTTCACGAGAAGTTACCCTGTGATTGAGCCCTTCCTGAAGGAGTTTCCCAACCTGTATGTTGGTTTCACGGCCTTGATCACCTACACCCGAGCCAGGGAGGTCAGAGATTCTGTCTCTAAGATCCCTCTCAACAGAATAGTGGTGGAGACAGATGCACCATATTTTCTGCCGCGACAGGTAACTTCAAACAAATAGTAGGTAGTCTGTTAGCTAGCTGTAAACTTGATCAACTGTTAAAACATTGATACGTATTCTGTTTACAGAATTGGTCATAGAAAAAATATTTATTGAAATTTACGATGGGAAAAATTGACTATAAATGATGGAAATCTGTATATGTGACATAGTACCATTTGTACACATGTATTATGTATATATCCATCCATATTCTCCCCTGCTTATCCGGAGTCGGGTCGCGGGGGCAGCAGCTCCAGCAAGGGACCCCAAACTTCCCTTTCCCGAGCCACATTCGCACTGGGGAATCCCGAGGCGTTCCCAGGCCAGTGTGGAGATATAATCTCTCCACCTAGTCCCGGGTCTTCCCCGAGGCCTCCTTCCAGCCGGACATGCCTGGAACACCTCCCAAGGGAGGCGCCCAGGGGCATACTTACCAGATGCCCGTACCACCTCAACTGGCTCATTTTGACGCGAAGGAGCAGCGGCTCTACTCTGAGTTCCTCACGGATAGCTGAGCTTCTCACCCTATCTCTAAGGGAGACACCAGCCA
>JAODTR010007331.1:0-10320 GCA_025399935.1 Amblyopsis rosae | reverse complement strand
GGCCAATCATATCCTGGCCAATCAGCACCTCCACCTGCAAGGGAAATATGACATACAGGGACAGCACCACCCCTAGGTAGGGAGGGAAAACACACCCCAAACCCATGGGTCATAACAATACAAAATATTTCTTTCCAGCGAATATCTTAGTTACACCAATATTGTTCACGGGAAACAATGTGTGCACATAAAGATTGCAGTTTAAAATATTGCTAATTTCAAAGCAATTTTTGGTATACAGAAATTGCCGAGCATCAGCATGAAGTATGCTTTGAACAGCCAGTCCGCATTGCGCGAGGCCACTCATTGGGTAGTATGCAAATGGTAAATTTGATATAGGTCTATAATGTTCAATTGAAGATTAGTTTATCTTCAATTGAACATAACTAAACTGCTATTTTTAGTAAAGGTTTATTAACTGCCGTTTTCAGAGCAGTAGGAAAAATACCTGATAGTAAAGAGTTGTTTACTATTTGTAGTGTGTAGTTCGAATTATCATTCAAAAACTTAGCAAATTCATTACACTTATCTGTAGACAAGTATATCTGTAGACGAGTGTGAAGCGGCTAGGATGAGGATTAGCACAGCAAAATCTGAGGCCATGGTTCTCAGCAGGAAACCGATGAAGTGCCTACTCCAGGTAGGGAATGAGTCCTTACCCCAAGTGAAGGAGTTCAATTACCTCGGCCTTGTTTGCGAGTGAGGGGACATTGGAGCATGAGATTGGCCGCAGAATCGGAGCAGCGGAAGCGGTATTGCAATCACGTTAATGCACCATTGTGACGAAGAGAGAGCTGAGCCGGAAGGCAAAGCTCTCGACCTACCGAGCAATTTTCGTTCCTACCCTCACCTATGATCATGAAGGGTGGGTCATGACCGAAAGAACAAGATCACGGGTACAAGCGGCCGAAATGGGTTTTCTCAGGAGGGTGGCTGGCTTCTCCCTTAGAGATAGGGTGAGAAGCTTGGAAATCCGTGAGGAACTCGGAGTAGTAATAACAGGAATAAAAGCACACCTATTCTAAGACAAAAAGTAAATATTCTTATCAAATTATCATTTGGTTGTAGTACCTTTATGGAGAAAAATCAAAGTAAGTTTGGCAGGGGAAAAAAAGTTGTATATTATTGTATGGTGTTACAATTATCTTAATTTCTTTCTTTACAAATGTGTGTTTATACTTTTGAATATACTATACAATTAGAGTAAAAATCAGACAAACCAATTAAGCCATGTGTACGGCGACAGCTAGGCCTTGCCCCGTGCAAGACTACAAGGCCCAGGAAAGGCATGACAACGTGGCACAGGCCAAAATCAATCACCGCGACCCTGCTCAACCCGTGGCGTCATGGACCAGGGCTGATCTAGGCACCAATGACACCGACGCCGAGGTAGAGAGAAGGAAGCCAGTGGCCGTGACACAACGCTGCACATCCAACGCAACCAGGTAGATAACCTGATTATCCCCTATCATCCAAGGCATACTATGTTGTATATTAAAATGTACCTCCTTATCCATGCAGACTTAACAATCTCTGTGTGTGTGTGTGTGTGTGTGTGTGTGTGTCTCATAAGGCTTGATACTAGAATGTGCGATTTGTTTGTCTAAATAAAAGACATGTATTGAAAGATCCATACTCTGTTGTTCATATATACCAGACAATCAAACTCTTAACGTCTCACGCCTATAGAACCTAGCGTCTCACGCCTATAGAATGATTTTGAAAGTAAAGTGTTAGAATAATAATTCTAATAAAACAATGCTGTTACATGGAGCTATAGCCTAGCTAACAAAGGTTACGGATGAGCTATATCAGTCATAGGTTTGGCTGAAGTTATAAGAATGTTGTATATCACAACACAATAAATACAACAAGCACAACAAAACTAAAGATTGATGGAATCCATGCTGCTGGGCAGACTCACCTTGGTCTTTGCAGTCACCGTGTCCATTCTCATGGGGCAGCTCACCGTCAGAGCTTGGCCTATCACATGCCAACTTCTGCAGACGAGAAACAAACAGACTCAACCATAAGACGAAAAAGGGACTGTTACCATCCAGTGAATCAAAAATACCATTGTTATATAAAAATGTCCCCTTAATGTAAAATGTTACCACTTAATATGTTACACTTATCTTAAGATAGATAAGTGTACACATAGATACACTTATCTATGTGTACGCTCACGTGTGCATGTGATTACCTTTTCCAGTTCAGGTTTGTATATTGGTGAGCCATTGCCTGCTCCCTCAGAATCCACAGTGGCATTTATACACACCTCTTTCATCACCTATGAGAACAAGGTCATCCAGACTTAAGGCCAATTTATGCTTCTGAGCTTACGATGAGCCTACAGCGTTTGATACGGCATAGCTTGAGCATAATATACTTCTGCGTCGGTCTGTCAGTTGCGGACCTGTGCGTGTTGACTGCGCATGCGATTGATGCAAATGCTCAACTGAAATGCGGAAGTGCCGTGTCTTATATGCTCCTGAATTAGAACACCTTAGAGTAAACGTTTTGAAATAAGCATATGCAAATATTTCTTTACAGAGAATCTCTTAGTTACACCAACATTTATATATCATAGGTAACAATCTGTGCAGACAAATATATATAAAATACCGCTTTTCGCTGCACGACAACAAAGAAAATCATCTTTTTGTCATGTGCAAAGTTGCAGTCTTGGTTAATAATGCTCAAGCAACAGTCTGTGCATGTAGGCTTTGGCATTGTTATAAACATTCCTAATTCCAAAGCACTACTCTGGAATATATGGACTTGCACCACAAGACCGCTGAGTCGAATCAACGACCTACTATCCATAGGTTACGGCATAGCTTTGACGCAGAAGCATAAATGGACCTACAAGCCTTACATTTACCTAGCATTATACACATGACCCAGATGGATGAAGCTCTGGATTGAAATCCTAAAATATCTAATTGAACACATAATGGAACAGCTTGATTGTTTATTTTTCTAGCTTAGAAAACATGGCCAGCTTTATGCAGTATAGTAAATTCACAGGGGGAAGATGGCAGTTGCCCAATGCTTATGCAACAAGGAGAGTGAATGAGATATGCAGTGTTTGTAATGCACCATGACCCAGCAAGACACTAAGACTTGGCAACTCCCTGTCAGCTCTGATAACCTAACCCACTCACTCTAACAAATACACTTGCTGTACAACCCCCTCTCCTACTCTGCAAAGATTCTGAACCTTCCCTCTTCACTACTGATTTTTTCAGCCTACTGGTTTTGGCCAAGAGAGTATAGAATTTGGTTCGCTAATAAAAATGACAGGCTGCGGCTCCACTGGTTTGGCTCAGGAGCAGAACATAAGCCCAGAGAACAGGACAGACAGCTACCCTAATGCCCATTGGAAATCTCCATTGCAAGCATTCCAATGCTTCAGAGTTATGGGCTAGACCTCCTAGTTCCAGTAGAGTGTAATGTTCACATCCATCATCACCTAACAAATTCCCTTTAAGTTGAATGGGCATACATTCCTAACCTGACATGCCAGAAGAATTGTTGTCACAAGTCCATCTGGGGAGCCGTACATTAAAACTGTTTGTGAATGACTGTACATAAGTCCACTATTTGTTCCCCAGATCAATTAGATTCTCATCCAGAAGGGGGGCAGCCAATTCATTCAGACCAGGCAAACCTTTAGACCTTAAAGCAAGCCCTCCCGCATTTGCATCTAGCCATTTGCAAACATTCCTTTGTTGTAACTTCCTTAAAACAAAAGCCCCCAACACAATATTACCACTCAGGTCTGTTAGTCTGACAGATGGCCAAGTGTATCTTATTCACTCACCTCAAGACATGAGACTTTCCCATATCAACATCCTCACTGTTAAGTTAGCCAATAGAACTTGACAGTGCCAGCCCCCAGTTCTCTCCTGTATAAAACATGCCCATTTCTGATATTGGGAAGGTTTTTTTTTTGTGGCGTTTCTCTGGACGAACTGACTGGGTGTGACCTCTGTCTCTTTTCCTCTGCTTCCATCTTGGTCATTATACCATGGTACGCTGTATCTTTGGTAATAATTCTATGCATATTGCTACTTGCCTTATAGTCACTTTTATTAACTTTAAACTACAATTCAACTGTTAAACATTTTTTATACCTGATCATATTCACACCATTTCGATTAATTAAATATATACAATTGTTCAACAAACGACCTGAGACACTTCATTGTAGATTTGAAATTAGTTTCCACCACCTCTTTAACATAAAACAAACTTCCTATAATTTCTTTTAGCCTACTAGTCTACTTCATAGGACTAGTAGTGTTTACTATGTAGTTTTAATTGACTATTACTACTACTCTATTAAACTCCTCAAACCCACCTCTTCAAGGTTGCCCATGTCATTTGACTCTTTGATCTACTATCACCTATTTTATTTTATTTAGTTTATTTTGTATATATTTCTGATAAAATGTCTATTACTATGTGTATTTCACCCAACTGTCTTATATCTATGTATTTGAAATGTAAAAATGTAAGATGTCCTTGAGTCTTTAGAAAGGCGTCCAAAAAATGTTTTATGTATTATTATTATTTATTACTTATTACTCTACTATTATCATAGTACTAGCTTTCACAATTATTTTTACAGCTATGCCATTTAGATGCAGAGATATCTAGTTTAAAATGTACTACCTTATTAATTAATTGTATGGTACCTTATAGCCGTCAGCACTAACGCTACCTTAGAGTAGACTAATTTGTTGAATTGAACACTAATAGGCTACAAAACAAGAATATAAATTAAAGACAGTTAACAAAAATGCATTACTTTCAAAGAGAAATTAAATACTTTTAAGGACTTATTTTGAGAATATTAAATTTGATGCTTTTTTAACACTTTTAAGACCTCGCGGCTAGGCATAGTGACCCATAACAGTATACTGTAAACCGTTTGTTGCAATATATAATAAATAGCACTGGCAGGGATTGCAAACTGCTATCAGATTTTTGTTGCTTTCCCGTTAGCCTCGATCAGATCATTAGCCTAAAGTAAAGCTAACTAACATCAGGAAGGAGTTTGAAACGACCTGTATTTGTTTTCTACATTACTTAAAGCCAGTCCATTAATTACTTGTGGGGCCTTTTCAATGATTCTTCTCACAATGTCGTTTTAATAAATCTCTTCGTCTCTGCTGTTAATCCGTGTGAGTAGACCATATCATGGAATAAGAACGGAGCCGGCGGCAATAAGCTTTTTCATCTGGAGGCTTGTGTCAATATGTATCAAATGAAAGTCCTCCCTCTTGTGAATTGCAAACATATACAGGATAATTGAAAATGGATCACATACTGTAGCGCTTTTCCAACCTACCGGCCACTAACAGCGTGTAGGTGTCATATCGGTGAAAATATCGGCGATACAACTGTATCAGTAAAATGCTCATTTTGGCCGATAATTGGTCAACCAATATATCGCTCGGGCTTTAATGACTTTAACCGAATTATCCACTCGCTGAAAAGTCGAAACGGAATCACAGCTTGTTCCCTTGAGTGACGATCGTGTAGTGTGAACTGCTTACAACGTGAGCAGAGTGTTTGTGCGATACGTTGCAAAGCCCGACTGAATATGTAGCAGGTTAGGTGTGTTTTCAGGCTGGATTTGGCGATAGGGAGAGAGTCACAGTTACGGATGTTTTGTGGGAGAGAGTTCCAGAGCCGAGGGGCAACATGACTGAAAGCTCTAAACCCCATTGTGCAGGAAGGTGTGCAGATGTGAATGAGATCAGAGAGATACGGAGGTGCTAGGTTGTGCAGAGTCTTCAAGGTAGGAAGTAGAATCTTGAAGTCTATACGGTGTTAAACAAGGAGCCAATAAAGTTTTTGAAGGACAGAAGTAATATGTTCTATGTAAGGGGTTCTGTTAATGACGAGGGCAGGTGCATTCTGAACCAGTTTTTTGGGAGGAATTTGTGAGAATGACACCCAAACTCTTAGTCCTTGAGCTTGATGGCCACTAAAACATAAAAAAATCTAAGGCTATAAATGTCTTCCCCCACCAAAATCACTTTATTAAACATGTATAAATTTGAAAATTAAAAACAATATTTTAAACTAACCAGATCCTGAAATAAATAGGAAATTCAGAGCAATTTGGATGATACAGTCTAAATGGGTAATCTGACACCAATAGTCACGGGGCAACAAAACAACTTTAACACAGCAGTAGAGGAGGAGAAAAGAATACAATGTGAGTAGATTGGAAACTGAGTTTGTAAACATTCATATTTCAATATACTGTATATAGTATGTAGAATTTAGGAAAATTATTTTATAAAGAGACTTGCGTGTATTTTTACTTTAAGATGTATTACATTACAACTATGTTATACTAGTACGCAAAATACAGTTTTGAGCACAATCTATAAGCCATGATTGTGCTGTTTACATAGAGGTGCAGGACTTGCAGGTGGAGCAAGAAATGAGCCCACAGTGAGTAAAAATGTGACAGGAGCAAAATGTGCCCAGAAATGGCTTGGGGTCCAGAGGGTTTTAAAATAGGTTATGTACACAGTCCTGTGCCTTTGCCTTTTTTCCGTTTTGAATTATGATGTTTTGCTCTGAATCATTGTTTATAATTGCAAGTATTCTCGTAACTGGTTGGTTTGGTTCCAAGAGTTTACGAAAAGTCAATGGAGAAAATTTATTGGAAATTTACTTCCAGAACCAGAGTCACTAAAAAAGTGTTGAAAAGTCACTGTTGGGCTCTATACAAAGAAAACACCAACAAACTGTTTCGGCCAATAAATGTGAAGGAATATTAAAATAGCACACAATGGGTGGTGAAGGATATGGTTTCCTCCCAGAGAAAGTAAGAGGTGAGGAGGTTGGTGGGGGGAAAAGAAGCCTTAACGTAGTCTTTGTCTCCTACTATAACTGAAAAAGAACATCCCAGCGCGGCTGGCATTGCAAACTGACTGAGGGGTGGAAATCTAGATAGTACTCATGTCTATTTTATGTTAGTAGGGTCTGTTCTGTTAGGCTCTGCAGACTTGATAAGAGAACAAAGAGAAGGAACAGAAAGTGAGAGAAAAAAATGTTTGTGAATGTGGGACAGACAATGCTTACTATCCAAACATCCACGTTTGTGAAACATCAAAACCACCTGTTCATAACAGTCTACTCAGACAATATCTAGAAAGGACAAAGCAAGCTATTCTCTTCCTTCGCTCCATACATGGGCCAAATCAGAATATACTGAAATCCTGACATTTTAACATTCCACCTAAATCACTGTCAGATTTCAATACCTTGAATATATATTATAAATGAACCTGTGTTCTTTGCAAAATTGTGTTATTTAATAAAAGCTGTGCGGTCAAATTTAACTTTTGCGTGCAAAAACTAATATAAATACTTATTCACAATCTTGACAACTTCAAAAGTCTCTACATGTCATATCTGTTAATCACCCAAAGCTTGAGTGGAGCTATGGCGCATAGGTCTCTCTAAACTGTCCTCTCATATCGGGAATATACATAAAAAAACAAACTAAAGCTCTTGCCGTCTTATGATTGTACATTTGGAACACTTGAACATCACAATCAAATTTTAAGGTTAATGTTAACATTTAATGTTAACAATTGTGCAGCTTGTGGAGTCAGACTCAGTGCTGAGTTACACATTCATAGTATTGTACATTTGTATATAGTAATTCCCAGTCGATAAAATTACCTTGAGCCACTCCTCTGCCTGTTCTCTGCTTTGAACGGCCAACACCAAGGCATCTGCCCCCTGGTGGACAATTTTCAGCTCATGTTTCTTCTTCTTTCCATCTTTGGGAATGTGCATTATGCTACATCCTAATAGGACAAGCTCCATCTGAGGGGTGTGGTCTTTAGAGGATTTGTAGCACTGTCGGGAAGGGTGAGATATACTGTTACAGTAGTTGCTTGTGCACATCCACTTAAAGTGCAACTTGTAGGATTTTGTAGGAAAATTATGCACTACACAAAACAACACTTAAAATCGTTTTTGTATAACCGCCTCAAAAAACAACTTGATCATGAAGTCAAATAGGGAGTGCTGCCAAGTTAACTATAACAAGAATTCATGTGTTTTGCCTTGGGCCTCATAAAACATTGTGCATTTACTTTTAAAATGGTAATTTCCAAGAAATGTGTGTATTTAATTTAATGAAAATAAACCTGCAAGTTGCACTTTAGGAATTTGTCAGAAAAATATTTCCATTTGTTTGTACATACATCTGGTTCATTCACATTTTGGCAAAGACTAGATTTTGTTAAATTAAGTATGTTCAATGTATTCATTTTGGTAATTCAAATAAATATGTTTCTTAAACTCATGTTATGTTCGATTCCGCTATACACGATTAGTGCTTTATAACTTAATTAAACTAGTCAGGACCCCCAAACTTAATGGCCATTACATCACTTAAACTTAAAAATTACTTTAATTATTATTCAATCCATACACCACATTTTCCTTATATGTACCCACTCATTTTCCTTACAAATTACACCTTTTGCAATAATCTTATTTTATCTTTGAATATGAATATAATTTACCCACATTTTGTCCACTTTGCTATAATTGTCACTATTACACACTGTTACACATTATTGACAGCAAGATGGACAAAATGTATGTGGACTTTGTCAGACATCATAATAAGGCTGCAGCTATCGACTATTTTAGTAGTTTAGAGTAATCTTCCAATTATTCCAATAATTCATTGATGAATCTAATAATATATTTAGCTATATTAATTTGTAATAGTACATATACAAAAGATCAAATAAGAAATGTCATCATATAATGAACAACAAATTGGTTTATTTTAGAAAAATCTAAATTTGTATTGCCTAAATTGTATAAAATATTTATGTCAAAACTAAACCAATTTATGCGCCATTAGAACTGTTGGGAGATTAAGATACAAACAGAGTCCATGTCAATCAAACTAAATTAGGGTAATTAATATAGCCATATCTGCTGCATTGGATTGGTGCATTTTATGCTCCAATTGCTAATTACACCACTTGATATTTTTGCATTCTGTGGAATTTTGTGCATTGCTGTGAGGTGACGGTTGTGTGTATGAGAGAGACTAGCATGTACTGTAAATAACATGAATGGCTTAGGTTTTACATATTGACCCTGCATTTCATATTTTGTGGTTAATTTCTTTAACAAAATACAAAACTTCAATCAAGAGACTAAGCTCTTATTGTTTTAATCATTGGACTGGCCTGGTCTATATGGGCCTTTAATTCCATTCACACATCTTGCTCCGAAAAGATGGTAAATACTACTACATGTATTATTTAAGCCAGTATGCATATTATCTATAACTTAGAATAATAAGTAGGCCTACCTCTTTCATTCTTTATAGACAGTTAAGGAGCAATCGTTAATTCTGTCGGCATCGCTAGTTAAGTGGCGCAGATTTTAAACATACAACGTGCCTTTCAGATACGGGTCTATATTACATAGCTGAACGAAAAGGAGTGAAAACTACCAATTATATTTTGTAGCCAGGTAACAAAAGGAAACACTGGCACAAGGAGTAAATAGCAATTGTTTGTCAGGTAAAAGTGACGTCTTCATTTGACAAATGATGTGAGAACATTAACTTGGATTAGGGCTGGACGATATGGACATTTCTATCACGATATACTTAATTTCGGTCGATACGGTATAATTCCGATATCGATATGAACAATAAAGCCTCAGAATATCTGCTAAGACCCACAACAGAGTACTTAAAAACCTATGAAAAATGCATTTGCCAAGTCTATGAAACCTTCTATGAAACTAATATTTTAGAAATGAAAAACATCAAAATGAATGTTCACCTTTTAGCAAGTGTCAGTAACATTCTGGTGTGCATGTGACTAGCACCGTGGTCCCAAGAATTAGACGTTCCGCAGAAGACATTACAGACTGTGTAAAATGATTTGGCACCTGAAAAAAGCCCATACTGCTTTGCACTGCCTGCATTGCAAGTCATCACGCACGTAGTTTCTATTCTGTTCACCTTGAATTCAAACCAAGCATAACCGTTATTCAATTATTCACCGTTAGTATTTTGTTTTCATTGTATGTTAATCTCTATAGGATTATGTCTGAATGGCTTGGTTTTAGACAAAGGAGAGAATATTAGGCCTACAATATCAGGTTTGACCTATCATAAAATATCAGCTGAAGTACAGTATATTTGCTTGTGACATGGTCACATAGGTATATTGTATTTTTTCCCCACACTTTTCCCCCATTCATAAAAACGTGGAGGTAAATGTAGAAATTTATATA
>JAODTR010007330.1:0-10321 GCA_025399935.1 Amblyopsis rosae | reverse complement strand
CTTTGCTTCTGCTACGGCAGATGCTGCTGCCCTTCGAGCCAGCCGGTACTCTGCAACCGCCTCCAGAGACTTCCGGGTATGATTTGGACACGCCCTAAATTGGATTTAGGGCGTGTCCAAATCCACATTTGCTATTTTAACAGCAGATAAACGGTCAATGCAACGGGCGCATGGTTTAAAAGGTTTGGACTTACTCTCTTCATTATTCATGGTGATGTTTTGGGTGTAACATACGATAAACCAATCCGTGTCATCTCACATTCCCTTTCAAAATCCAGGCACACTTGCTTCATAGGGGGATTGATATTATACTGGCGGATTTGTGAAAGTGCTGGAGCAGACCATCTAGGCCATAGGGAGAGTCCTAAAATATGATTATGTAGGTTACACACATGATATTTCTCATTTTTAATCCTTTGCATATTTGTGCGCTCCTGCACCTCCCTGTATGGGTAATAAACAGGGTGTACACACGTTGTCTTCCATAGGCGTAACGATATTGCTAATGCGCCTGGAGCTGACTTTAGACTAGGTTTAGACGGGAACTGCAGGACTGAAACTAGCGACGACACTTGCGTTCCCGCTTTGTGCCACATTGCACCAGGTGTGGGGCCCCTGGTCTCACTACACTGCTTGTGATTGGTCAACTGTCAAAAATGTGTTGGAGCTGAGGGAGCACCCTATGGTATTGATGGGACATGCGTTTGTAATGCGCTTGTAAGACTTCAAATATCAACAAGCTTTCACCAGCAAGGTGGCCCAGTGGATAGCTCTGTGGCCTCACAGCAAGAAGGTCCCAAGTTTGAAAACCCAGTGGTCCCAGCCTTTTTGTGTGGACTTCGCATGTTCTCTCCTTGTCTGCATTGGTTTCATCCGGGTGCTCCGGTTTCCTAACCTGACATGCCAGAGGAATTGTTGTCACATGTCCATCTGGGGAGCTGTATATTGAAACTGTTTGTGAATGGCTGTACTTTCAAAAAGAATACTTGGCAGTTTATTGGATGAACCATTTGGTCGTTTTCACTGTCTGCACCATGGCCGGCACACCTAAGGGTTGCGAGAGCCTGCACATCATACTTTCTGCTTCCCTTCAGGTGAAGGCGGCTGAATGTCAGAGAGAAAAAGCCGAGCAGATTAGATGGAGTCTGAATATGGACGCTTGTGACGGTAATGGAGAAATGGAAAACTGGTCACACTTAAGACTGCGTCAGCCTGTCTGTACCGGCCGGAAGTTTTGTTATTCCCATTACTGGCAAGGGCTGCCGTCACGCGCGCTGCACACTGAACAGAAAACAACAACAGCAGCAGCAGCAAAGGCCAAGAGATCTACTGTGAATGTGTCAGTTGCAGAAACACTCTCCAGTGACACACTAGTGACACACACACACACACACACCGATGCGCCTCATAACATTGCCTCTTCTCCGCTGTCTTAACAACCCACACCAACAATACAAAATAAATAAAAAATAAAGTACAATCCAGTATGAGGGAGACTCAAGGAGAAAGAAAAGGGGGGCATAAGCCACAATTCAGAAGGTCTATTTAGCAGTTGTCATGGGAGATCAAAGCATTTTGCCCTTGTGTGTTTCTCGTTCCAATGGGATATCCCGAAGCGCTCCAACACATGGCTCAGCCAGAGGATAAGGCTCAGCCTTAAATTTAAAAAGGGTGGGGGGTAGGTTTTAGTCTACAGGGACTGTGCATGTGTTTATTTACAGTATAAACATATGCACTGGTGCCGCATAAACCACGGTGTGTTGTAAAGATGTATTCACTGGGGTCCTGCATTGCTTTTCTGTTGAAAACTAGTTTACAATGCATTATTGTACATCTTCCCTTCTGTGCACGATAGACATGTGCCGCTTATACTGGAGAGCGAGCCTGAATGCTTTTGCCACGTGTGATTGTTCCACTTGTGTTGACCATCGCATCACATTTGTGGTGCAGCAACATTCTTGGTCCCCACAAGTACACCCATGCCGCCCTTGCCTCTCCCGTCTAATTAAGGAGCCCCGTGCTGCTCGTGTCATTTCCCCGTCCTCTAGCGGGAAACCCTTGTGTCACGGATTCCCTCTCAGCTCGCGAGAATGATCTGGCTCCAAGGGCTGAGGGCCTCGTGCCAGGGCCACCAATCATGCGAGCGCACAGGACAGATGAACCAATTACACACCAGCTGCGCTCACAGGAGGGGGGTGTAAATGAGATAGCATATGAAGGGGAGAGAGCGAGAGAGAAATAAACACAGCAGGTTTTTGAAAAGAATAGGGCTGTCAGAAATGGCACAGTCTGTATTAACTCAGAACCCATGAGCAACCTTCTTAATAATTGATGTTGCAGGTGCGAGATGTCCCTTTGCAATTAGTTTTACAAATAGTAGCCACTTACAAGAATGTTCTGCACAGAACTGACACATTGTGAATAACAAGCCAATCTACCTTAAATTCTAGCTAATGCTTAATATGAAGGAACCCTTTTTTTCTTCTTAATTTAGGGTAAACAAAAATAATTGTTGCAGAATAAGATATGCAGTGCAGTTTCATTCTGTCTATATATTATTAATATTTTTATAGTAGTAATATAGTTTTACTATATGTTTGTAAGTGATAGGCACATTTTATTTTATTTTATTTTATTCCCAGGCAAGGGTAATACAAGTTATTCTAAAATGAAACCTTTGACTTTTTAGCTGCCTTACCTCGATTCCACATTCTAATGTTCATGATGAAATATTCCATTTGGCCGCTGCATTGTTAAATGAACTAAATGTATCTTTATATTCTATTCTCCATAAGTTTAATTGTTTAAAAAATATATATATATTTGTAATTGCTGGTCACAGCCATTCCTGGTAATGTGTTCAAAAAGTCCTCTAATTCATCTTTTCACCAGTGTTGAAGATGTGAGTTAACATTTTGTACTCATTCCCAATTCAGATTGAAAATAAATATTTTGTTCATTTAGCAACCAGGTTGAATTTTTCATCCCAAACATCAGGCATGGAAATCCATGTTAATTAGGTGAGAAAGCAATAGAATCACAGGTTTAAAAGTGTAATGTTACTTTAACAGTACTGTATGAGTAGGTGTGTGTATGTGTGGGAGGCATAAAATGACCATCTGTATTTGCATTAAATAAAAACATATACCTTGAAAAGTGCATTTCTTTCATATAAGACTGTGCATTTTAAAAATGCATGTTGTTGCTCCAAATTCATTTAATAAATGACCACTTATTAATATTTCATTGTCTTGTAGTGCATTATTAAAACTATGAAGAGACTGTCATGGTGCTTTCAAATTAATTGTGATAATGACGGTTACAGTACATGACTGATTCTTTCATTATTTATAATCTTTATTTGACCCAAAATGATTTATGTAAATATATAAGATACAGTAACACAACACAAACTAAAAAAAAAAAAAGTTATATTGTGATTAAAAATAACAAAAGAAAGGTAAAGAGAATTTGCAATTCAGTTAAAGCACACTGATAATAATTTAGACATTTTTGCCAATTTTCATTGATCATTTCTTATATTCCTATTAAATCATCTCATCCATTTTCAATGGTATATGGAGTATAGACTACGGAATCATGAATTAGATTGATTAATCTTAATTTCTTCTGTTAAGGGTTAATACTGAAATAGTACAACAGCTCCCAAGTCTAATCTATATGTTCTGTAAAAGAAAGTGGAAACAGTGGAAAACACATTCTGTGCAAGTCTATACAGCAGGGCTATTCAACTCCGGTCCTGGAGGGCCACACCCTGCATGTTTTAGATCTCTCCCTGCTCCAGCACACCTGATTCAAGGTTGCTAGAAGCCTGATAACGACCAGTTAATTTGAATCAGGTGTGTTGGAGCAGGGAGAGTTCTAAAACATGCGGGTTGAATAGCCCTGCTATACAGCTAATACAGATGTACTAGCTAGCATCAAAAGCTTTCTTCTCACACTCACACACAAAATGAATAATGATACTATGGCAACACCATGGTCTGCCCTACTCTGCCTTTGAATGGCTAAATGATAATGTCTGTCACTCACCTAACCCTTTCTGGTTATTGCTGTTACATTTAAGAATTCAATTATCCTCTGGTAAAGAGGATTGATTAAGTCTATGTGTTAAGATGATTAAAGGCTAGTGGGTAAGGTTATTATTAGATTTTTGGGGTTAATTTACCCTCTAGTAAAGATCAGATGATAAAGTTGAGATGACCGGGCTGTACAAACAGCCAAAATAGCTGTTTAATATTACCCCTCAAGCCAATCAGAGGCAGGGTAGGGCAACCTGCGTCATCGTTATAGTAGGATTTATAATTTGTACATCTGCGGGCTAGCCCCACCAGGAGCATTCCTGTGCAAATGGTGGTAAAAGGTAGTTTACTCCACCCGACTATTGCTCTATAAGCCGTAACTGTCAACTCTCCCATTTTTCCCGGGATTCTCCCGTATTTTACCCTACTTTCCTCCTGTCCTCCAGAATGTTTTCCCGTAAATCTACTGTATTTTATTTTACCGTATTTTACTTCTTGTATAGCCTATATAAAAGTCTGGTGACAGTAGCTTGAACCCCGATGTGTTTTCTACATTTCCCTTTGTAAAGCAGGTGCCGCCTGGGTCAGTATAGATCAGGGTTGGGCAATCCTGGTCCTGGAGAGCTACTGCCCAACAAGTTTTAGATGTCTCCAACACACCTGATTCTAATGAATGAGTTGTAATCAGGCTTGAAATGTTTTGTAAAATGTAGCCGTAGCGTGTGTCCAGAACGGCGCCTTGTGTGTGTGTGTGTGTGTGTGTGTGTGTGTGAGGGGGCAGGCCATGGGGCCGCGCCAGTGGGAATTTCCTGTAGTGTGTTTCAATGGTTACGTTACGTTGGCTCTCTCACTCTGAAAGTCGTTTCTGCAGTCGCTCCCACGCATTTACATTTGTACAATGTTTTGTTGAGGATTTTTCTATTGAATCATCATAATTCAGCAACGTTAAACTTATTGTATTCCACCCCCAACCCCTCCCTTCCTCCTTCCCCACAATCGACAAAACCAGAGCTATGGATTAACAGAGTTGTGTCATGGCTCTGGGCACAACCAATAATATTTATGCAAATTATTACGAGATGATGTCATTAATATGCAAATTAGTGCATTACGTCGAGACTTTTGGAGCTATAGTTCTATTAAATCCATCATGGCTAGTGCTGCTGGCTACTTTCATTTGAAAATGTCATGTGATTTAATGACGTGATGAAGGATGTATAATTGTGCCGGAAAATTTCCTATATTTTCAAATCCCAAGGTTGACAGATATGCTCTGAGCACAGTTGTTTTGCTGTGATTATAGTATGGAAAACCCTGTTCGCATTAGCGTTTTCACATCAGCCACTCTGTTGGCGGTCAAATCAGGGCGGGTTAGTGAGATGATGTTGAAGTCAAGCGTGTGGTGGTAGAGCTAGATGAGGTGATCAAATCTGTTGTAGCAACGCCGATTGGTTAAATGCTGTCAGTTAAAAAAAACTGTTAGCACTTCCCAATGGAGCGTTCACTGTGTGAATAAGGTCTGGTTACACCAGGCTAAACGGGCAGAAGTCAAAGAATTCCACCTGTAAAATAGGTAATGTAAGTTGTGTGGCGTTTCACGGAGGTTGTGGCCCAACACTATTGGTGCATTACCGCCACCTACTGCGTAGTCTACATGGTGCATTTATACGAATGCTGACTAGGATGTAGCGCATGCAATTTTTAACAATGTCAGTTCGCAACATTCGCTCATTTTGGGGCGGTCCCCGCTGTCTCTTGGACTCACAATGCAGTGCTCCGGAAGCATGTGCAACAAAAAAAAAAAGACTGTCGAGCTGTCCCACACCAAAGTGCCTGCCTTATCAGATCAGGTCAGCTGGGATAAAATGGTAAACTGATTATTTGTCTTCAATTTTGCTCTCTCAGATTATTTAGATGGAGAAGTAGAACTTTTAAGGCAGCACATGGACTTGACTGTTATCCTACCTGGAACTGCATGTATTATACAAAGACATGTCCTGTTATGGAAACAAGTGTTTTATTTGTATTTTCCCAATAGTGTGCAAAAGGAAAAAAAACGAGGCATTACTTCTCTGTCTCAGCATTTTGTTGCATATCTTCAGACACCTCAGTGTACCTTTGCAAATGATATACTTATCCTATTTGTCTCCAGCACTTGCAGATTATTTGAGATAACATTATTGTTTTTCTTCTTGTGTGCTAAAATGAGCCATTAGTCAATGTTGCAAATAAGGACACAAAAAAAAAACATTTGAATAATGAAATAAAGCAACATAGAAGTAGCATTGTGTTGTGTTTTTAGCAGTGCTCTGCTATGCTGCAGAGAGTTCTGTAATGGGACTAACAAGTCAGATAAACCAAACGGAAAAAATGTAATGAGAAACAATTAATCATATGGATACAACCGGCCTGTCGCAGTATATACACCATTGACCGTGGCAGTGTTCTCTCTGATATTTGTCAGTGTTGAACAGTTTCCTTGTAGCAATAATGATACCTGTTTTCGTATTGACCGCGGAACTGGCGAATGTGATCCATCACGTTGTTGCCATAGAATAGATGAAATGACAGCCTTTCATTTATTTTTATGCCATTAATTTCTTGAAATGTCTTATGTTTGTTCATGGAATTGTGGATCGATAGAAATATTCTGTTTTTAATTTGAATTTTTTGTACTTTAAACGACATATTAAATTGGGGGTTCCTACTACGTGAGCCCCAGGGATTTCTTTCGAGTTTGATACTCTGCCAAAAACAAAACAGCGTTTTATGTTCAATTTAATTTACGTATAAAATATGTTCTGATGAAGCCCGTTGTGTCATTAAGGGATTTAATAAAGTTGAGTTGTGATAATATTTTTGACAGGTAATACACACTACAGCATGTTTTTATGCAGTGAAAGGCTATGCTGGTATTTGTCAAGTGTGCAATAGGATACAGCTAGTGGCGTTGGTTCAGAATGTGTGAATTTTGCTAATCCCAGCAATCCTTCCACGGCAAAGGCTTTTCACACACGTTCACACCTTCGCAGCAGATCAATGTTCTCTGAAGATCATCGCCAGTGATGCTGTTTGTCTGCACAGCTCCACCTCCCCCACCCCCCCTCCCCCGTCCCCCATTCCACTCCCTCCCTCTTTCCTGACCCTCAGCAAGCTGATATACTCCCCTCATAACCTCCGGTCTAGTCCCTGGGCTATAGCATCATCTGCGCAAACCTCCCCCACACGGTGTGAGTCCCCTCCGGAGTGTCGTCGTCGTCGTCGCGGCTGCTGTTGAAATGGCCGCCCGTGATGGAGCGCGGCCGTGGAGGAATGAGGAGGAAACAGGGGGAAGGGGTGGGGAGGGGTCTAGAGTTAAAAGAAGGCCCAGTGATAGGCGCTCTAATCACCGGGCGCACAGGCGTTTGTTCAGTGACTGCCACAGCCTGGGAATGTGCTCAGAACAAGCAGGGTATGAATATGCGTGACTCGGCATGTGTAGGCTATGGGCGGAGAATCACCAATGCATTGGAGAATGGAAAGCTGAGCGTGCACACACTCAAGCATGCATGCACGCACGCACTCGCACATACTAGCACATACTAGATAATACGTCTTTGTCTTCCAGATAGGGGTGTATCTGTCCCAACACCCCCCCCCCCCCCACTCCTTTTTGTCACGCTGGCGATTTGCCCGACGACAGCGTTCGTCGGGGCAGGAGCTGTTCGTTCACACCTGAGTGGAACACGCTGATGGATTCTGGTGGACCTGCCGAGCCTCGAGTGTCACGCCTCCGTGGTTTCCCCCTCATAGGCAGATGAAACCCTCTCGCATCGCCAACAGTGCACAGCAAAGAGGGGAGAATAAGCCTGTGTAGGTCCAGTGAAGTGTTTTCCTATCTATTTATAGTCTTCTATACCATAAATCACAGCAGTTGTTCAAGATTGTTGTGCCGGTGTTTTATGCTCTTTGTGAGGGCCGCGTTTGGGGATGTTTACTGCTTTGTGTGTCTGTTTATAAATTAGAGGATACATGTGTTTCTTCAGGTCACGCTGCAAATGTAAAACACGTTCTACTGTACTGTATATTGTCTGGCCGTTTCCGGACAATGTGGTGAGAGCTCTAAACATCTGTGGTTATCAAAGGCCTTGCTACGCACGACTTTAAAGACTATTTTCCATAGACATGGACATTTATCTAATGTCAAATCGACCTGATTCTAATAGCTATTTGGAATGCTAAACATCTGTAAGGCAGCAGTTTAAATGTTATATACAGTATACAGTATGCAGTTTTTTTAGGATTATTTCCTCTCTTGAAATGTATCAACGCCCCCCTGAAAATTTTATGATTTTCATGTAAAAGACTTTATATAATAATTCAAATGTAAAAAAAATAAAGGACAAATAAAGGCACATAGAAAAGCTCCTAGAAACACCCCTGAAAATTGCCTGTTTATGAAAACCCATTTGAAGTTCTTGCAGCTTTTACTGACATGAAAGCCTTCACAACCCAGTGAGAGGATGCTTGCATTTGACCCTATCAACCACAGGGTAGGTGCTACGTTAAGACGTTAAGACGTAAAGACGTAGCCATGAGTCATTTCCAACAGCAGTTCAAACTGGCACATTAATGTCTTAAATCATGGGAGATGCCCTGCAGAATTAGAGCTCTCTGTAAACAGACAAGTCGCCTGTGCTCACTAAAGTCACCAGCCATTAGGTCAAATGGCGTACATTTAGATTTTACCTTATAGCATTGTACCCGTTTTTAACATGTAATGTAATTATTATTATTGTTGTTGTCGTTAATATTGTCAACTGTATAGCGTGACAGGGTCTTCCTATTATCACTTAGAAGCCCTTCCAAGTGATAATAGGGTTCGCCTTTTTTTCCTCTCGTCAACTTATGCCACGGAAAGGAGTAGAAGGGGAAGATAACAGGGTGCGAATTAAGCAGGAGTCCATACACTATGGATTCTCGTTCTCAGTCAAGACAGCCAGGCGCATTGCAGGGATCCCACATATTCCATATTCATGAGATGAGAGAGGTATAGATAAGTACAGGGAAAGAAAGAAAAGCAAGTGAAGAAGCAGACTATGCAAGGTTGGGGGTGTACCGGGGGGGGGGGGGGGGTTAAATAATAATCTCCATTCATGTTTCAAAGAGCCTCCACCACGGCGCGGAAAGAGCAGCCTAATGCCGTTTTTACAACGACGGCACTTTTGCACTTAATTTGCATCCACATTCTATGCTCAACGAAGCAGTCAGGTGTGAGCCGAGCTGTGGGGCCAATATTGAAACGCATGTGTAACGTAAAATGCTAAATGTAAATGATGTGTTTTGTATGCAAATATATAACACATACAGTCAAATGTATGTTGTTTTATATGAGAGATATTAGCGACCGCTAGACATTTTGGTGCTGGATGTTGATATTTGTACAAAACATCAAGATATACACCTAAGATCTGCCTTCACTCTCCACCCCCCCACATCGACCACGCATGTTCAAGGCTGGGATAGCGTTGTGTGGTGTAGTACGCACCACTTTGATTGTGTTCCCATTTACAGAGCACGGGCTATGAAACAACACTGGATTCTTTTACAACACACGCACAGAGCAGAGAGCCAGCGGTTCATGACGAGAGATTTGCAGAATTTTACAAAAGGTGCATTGGATTATAATTGATTTTGGATGGTAAACATTTCTCAGAAAGCAAGATGTCCTTTGAACAGCCATGCCTTTCCTGGATCTAAGGCTATGCCAAAGTCTTTATAGGCAAGTCTGGCTTGTCGGCAGCCATCCTGGTTATGCCTCCCGGCAGCTATTAGGAGGGCCGTATCTACATTAATGGGGAGAGAGAGCAATAGCTGCACTTTCATTGGTCGCCACCGGGACATAAACACTACATGTACACAATCATTAGTCAAATCTGATACGCACAGCATTAAAACATTTGGTGACTTTGCCTCAAAAATAGGCTCACAACGCAATTTTCTTCCCACACAATATCATTTAACTACGCATGCACAACTGTTGCCATGTGCCGGTGCAACCACGAGATTGGCTAAGGAGGTTAAAGTTCGGCAGTTGTAAAACAGATGATTGACTCTTTTCCTCCAAGCTGCCAAATTCTCCCATTGAGTTCCATTCAGATTTCTCTCTTCCCTATATAATGTCTCTGCTGCCTCTATAGCGGTCTGTGTGTGTTCCCCTACAGCAGGGGTGCCCAACCCTGGTCCTGGAGAGCTACCGCCCTGCATGTTTTAGATGTCTCCCTGCTGCAACACAGCTG